>ML879603.1:6729-16732 GCA_009831015.1 Picea engelmannii
AAAAAATTTAAGGAATAGAAAATTATATACTTATTTTAAAGTTGAATATTGATCTTTTATAACTTGGCTTTAAAAACAATTTAGTTTTCCAATATGACAATTTCAATTTACTAATGTGTATTATTATTATTATTTATACACATTAATGATGAATATATGTATATTTCCATAGAATATGAGAGGATTCCTCTCATAAGAAAAACCATGTCTTTGATTCCAATGAGAGGATTCCAATGAGTCTTTGACATAATAAATATCCCTTAATGAGTTTTCATTACATCCCATGTGTATGCGTTGATGGATATGAGTAAAGATATTTATCAAAGGCGTAGGATACTCATTCTGCGAAATGGAGTTGGATGGGATGTTTCTGGCATCGGGAGGCCATCACGTAGAACGAGTCGTCGGCCCACTCCTTGTCGCCGTTCCGTCCCTCGCCTAGTTGTTCACGCGTCGTCGTTACCCCTTGTTGAAGTAGCCTACGCCAAACAAATATTGTGTACTTGGGGATCACCTTTGTTTGTGTCTGTGGTACTTGTCTCGCTGAAGTCGCCTACGCCAAAAACATATCGTCTACTCGCACAAAAACAACCACAAATCACTCCCAATCATTGGGATCCAAAGCATATGGTTTATCCCTGATTTCATAAGTGACTAGTGCCTTCTCGTGTCTGATCTTCTTCCATATCATAACACATTCAGGCTTCTTGGGCATCTGGTTGGCCTTGACATCAAGTGCAACATAGACCCCATCCTCCAGAAAGTCCCTTGCATTGTATATATTCAACAAAGTCTAGAAGGCACTCGGAACCAAAATAATGGGTGCTCCCTTCGGCTTCACTTTACTACCAAATGAAGCATGAGGAGTTCCCTGGGATCCCAATGCATTGTTCGTTTTCATGAAATCCTTCTAATTGATATATGATTGTGTGGGATAAATCCCAATATCAGGAGTTTTGACACCCAGATGGTTTTTCCAAAACCTATTTTCCTTTGTATTTCCATAATGGTTTTTGCCAGGGGTATGTATGTTGGACCTGACATGCTCTTTCCTTTGTTGATCCTTTGATCTTCTCCTATCATCATCTCTTCTATTATCTATGGACATAACACTTTGAAAATTCCTATTTGGGCATTCCAAAATGGATTTTGTGTCCTTAAGAGGCCTCTCTTTGGCCCTTATTAGTTCTATATGAGGTACCACCTCTGTAACTTTGGATCAATTTCTCAACCCACCATGTCCCCACCTTCTGTATCAATCCTAATCCTTTTTTTACTATTACTATTATTGATATTATCATAGAGTCCCAAAATTGGGTCCTCGGGCATGTACTCTTCAACATGGTCCCCCTCATCCCAATGTCGTTTAATGGGTTTTTCAGCGGGGGCATGAGGGCTAGCAGGGGAAATGAGTTCAATGGCATCGGTGGTAATGATATTTCCTTCTAGGTAGTCAGGGGAAACAAGTTCAATGGCATCGGTGGTACCTGCAATACATACGAGAAGAGTGTTTGTTTCCAAAAGAGCGAAAATCAAAACTTGCGGTTGGCGCTCAACAATCAAATTATTTTAGAGATATGAGTTATTTCTTCCTTTTGAAGGTTCAAATTCGCTTTCACTTGGTTGTTGCATCATACCGGTGTATTTCCATTTACATTCATGAAAGTAACATGTCTCCAAAGTTTTCTAGGGCTTTTGACAAGAAGGGCAGATACAATCACTACTACCACAAAAACAAACAAATGTGATCCCCAGGTAGACGATATTTGTTTGGCGTAAGCTACTTCAGCAAGGGACGAAATAACCACACGTGAACGACCAGGCGAGGGACACAACAACATAAAAACCACGCAGAAACGGCTAGGCGAGGGACAAAACGACGATAGGGAATGGGTCGGCGGCTCGTTCTATGGGATGGCCTCCTGATTCCAGAGACGTCCCATCAAGCTCCATTTTGTAGAATGAGTAGCCTACACCTTTATCAAAATCTGTGATGTGAGGAAAGAACCCTACATCTTTATTTTGATGACATTTTTTAGCATATTCAGTTAGTGATTGCAAATACACTAGGCTATTAGATTACCTATACTACGACAATCATTCAATTCACACCACTCCTATCAAGAAATTCACATAAAGGATAAAGGGGGCATACTAAAAATGCAGGACAATAAGTTTATTTCACAGAAATTGGGATAAGATATAATAAATCGTACAATGGGGAAATTTATGGTGTAGTCCAGTCAAACAGTGGAATGATGAACACCACGTTGGGATGCTCTAGCATCTTAGCCAGTTATTTGTAGACGTGAACACACTGCTCTCCTATGGGAAATTTGACCTCTTGTAATGCTTTAAAGTTGAGAAACCACGTCACCAAGAGATCCAACACCACATTCCCAAAGTTCATTTTCTCACCCAAGAAGAAGGTCCCCTTTGAGCCAACAACTTTCATCACGTTCCCCAACATTGGAAAGTGCTCCACAACTTGTTTTAACGTGCTCACATGGTTTTTATTGAACCATTTAAAGAGGTTGTCCTCATATCTAAGAATTGTCCATGTGCGAATACATGTATTTATATAAATCAAGGGAGATTTGAGAATGATGGACAAATTAGAAGAAATGGTGAAATAGATAAAGGGTAGGCATAGGGTGAAATTTTTGTTTGCGAAGTTTTCACAGAATAGAGAGAGTGACCTAATTTAAGGGGAGATTGGAAAAGGAGATGGCGTGGTGTCGGATGATGGTCAAGCTTCCTCAATGTACTCAAGTATTACAAGCAACTGCATAATGGGTGTCCTCTAGTGGTTGAGGACGACGACCTGCTCGTAGACCGGATTCAATGGCAAGAGGAGCTCACTTTTAGTGATAAAAATTTCCTTCACCTTCTCAAATTCCACGCCCTTCTCCCTCAAGGTGATGGCACAACTCAATGCAAAGGGAGGTCGCCCCACCAGCCAAAGCATCGGACATACCGATCTCTTTGAAAATCTTCGCAGTCTCCTCACTACTTCTTCAGGAACTAAGATAGTTGGAATCAATAAAGGTATTAATGGATTTACAATGCACAAACTATTCTGTGCAACACATTTTCAAATATTGTGGACCACAAAGGCTTCGCGACAGATTTCTCAAGATTAACTGGACAATGCATAGACTGCAATATTTGTTGCACGTTGTGAAAACACACAATGAAATGATTTATGGATGCAGAATAACATAGTGTTATGCTTAGCACATAAACTCTGAAATACGACATAATCTCAAAATACACATGAATTGTCAACACACAAACAACTTGATATTAATAACTTTGGCGCAACGCGCAAGTACAAAATACAATAACTAAGATAATCTTTGAATCCAATGGTTTCATTGACTTATGCAACTTACAATCATACAAACATTGAGCTTGTTCTCTCAGAATTCTTCGACTCCTCAACTGTTGTTGTTTCTTCTTCACGACTATGTTCTCTCTACCTCTTTGCATCTCTTTAAACTAGCTAAAGACTCAGACATATATAGACTGTGAATGAGACTTCCTATAGAAGTAAAAACTGAATCAACATTAAATACGACCATTAATACCACTGACTCTTCAACTACTTAATTGAACTTGAGAAGATAAAGGTCGACTCCATTTATAACTCCACTGCTTGCCGACTAGTAAAAACGATCTTGCGTAAATGTAAAAGTAAACTAATGAGTAGAATTTACATATTAACAAAATTCACTGACAAACCTTCTCACTAACTAACTAACTGACAAAATCAACTGACTAACAAATCATCCAAGATTGACTAACAAAATCGACTGTATTTTTATTCTTTGTTGGCTTCAATGTCAATGGGAACATTCTGTTGCTTGTCATTTGAATTTTTCTAATAATCTGATTGCTTGGGAATATATCCATAATCACAAAGTGGGTATCTTCCATGTAGATTTTGTATCCTTTTTGTAACAGTTGTCCTGTGCTCATCAGATTATGCTTCATACCATAAACATAATATACATCATGCATGACCTTTTTTTCTCCTTGCTTGGTTAAGATGTTTATACTTCCTTTGCCTAAGACAATGACTTGGATATCTGTTCCAAGTGTAACCTTGGTTTGGAATGACTTATCCAAACTAGAAAACAACTCTAAGTTTCATGTCATGTGGTTACTGCAGCCTGATAATAATACCATATGTCACATGGGATTGCTTGAGAAACATTGCATTCAACTGGAGATACTATAGACATGACTTTAATGCATTCCATAAAAATAGGATGGGTTTGGTTATTTGCGATATTTGACTGATCTTGACTTTGCTTGTTTTGATTATACTGTCTCTTCCTGCACTTATATGAATAATGTCCATAATTTTTACAGTAACGACACTAAATATTTGATTTGTCAGTTCTCTGACCACTTGGCTGACTATTATTTGGGTTTTGACCTCTTCCATCAATATTTTGAGGACTGTTATTGCGTCCACCTATGACATAACTTATTCCTATGCCTCTAGAGTTAAATTTCCCCCTTCCTCTTCCACGACTTATAGATGACTGCGCGAAAAATGCATTCTCTAATGACATACTTGACCTATTCAATTTGTGTTCATGATTATTGAGGGAAGCTTGCAGTTCATCTAGACTAAACTGACTCAAATCTCTACTCTCTTCTAGAGTCACAACTAGAGTATCAAACTTAGGAGGAAGACTCTTAAGTACCTTCTCAACAACTTTTATGTCTTCTATAGTTTTACCATGAGACTTAATCTGATGTATTAGGCCAATGACATGGGTATAAAATGAATCTATTGAATCTACATCTTTCATTGATAGAGTTTCAAAATCTCTTCTAAGAATTTGTAGTTTTGAAGTCTTTACTTTGTCCATACCTTGATAAGATTTTTGTAATATGTCCCATTCTTCCTTGGCTTGCTTTGCTGATGAAAATCTTGGTAGTATGCTCTCATGCATGGCTTTATGTATGTAAAACATTTCCTTTCCATCCTTCTTCCTTTTATCTTTCAAGACATCCTTCTCAACTTGTTTGAGGGCGCCGTATGTTGTCTGATCTACTGGTTCGAAATATTTATTCTAGACTATTTGCCATACATCTTGACCTCAGAACAATGCCTTCATGGTCAAGGACCACATCTCATCATTCTTTCCTATAAAAGTGGGAGGTTGCAGATTTGAGGTAGAAGCCATATTTCACTTTCCAACAGATTTGCTTCTATGATAAACTTGTTCTGATAGAACCTTCTCTTGATCAACTTGATTTTGATCAACCTGCTCTGATACCAGATCTTGGATTTATAACACGTAGAATATTATGTGCATCACAATTTCAAACACTGCACGCCACAAAGGGTTTGCGACAGAGTTCTCAAGACTAACCGTGCAATGCACAGACTGCATGATTTGCTGCGCGCTGTGAAAACACACCTAATGAAATGATTTATGGATGAAAAATAACACAGTGCTATTCTTAGCACATAAAATTAGAAAAACAACAGAAGCTCAAAATACACATGAATTGTCAACACACAAACTACTTAATATTAATAACTTTGGTGCAACACACAAATACAAAATACAATAACTGAGATGAGCTTCGACTCCAATGACTTCTTTGACTTCTGCAACTTACAATCATACATACACTGAGCTTGTGCTCTCATACTTCTTTGACTCCTCAACTGCTATTGTTTCTTCTTCACGACTCTGTTCTCTCTACCTCTTTGCATCTCTTTCAACTAGCTAAAGAATCAGACATATATAGACTGTGACTGAGACTTCCCGTAGAAGTACAAATTGACTCAACATTAAAGATGACCATTAATACGACACTCTTCAACTAATTAACTAAAATTGAGAAGATAAAGATCGACTCCATTTATAACTCCACTGCTTTCTGACTGGTAAAACTGATATTGCATAAACTTAAAAGTAAACTAATGAGCAAAAGTTGCAGACTGATAGAACCGACTAACAAAACTTCTGACTCACTGACTAACTGAAAAAAATCGACTGACTGACAAATCGATGGAGACGTGAAGCTCACCGACTTGTAATTACCATCATATTTCCAACAACCCACAATCATGGGGATGCAACAGATAGGTTTGCAACCTACTGCATAGTCCATTTCCCAGTTTGCTTCATTCCTGACTTGTCCAAAATCTTATTCACAAGCTCCCTCACCGCCATAATCATCCTTCACAGTAAAAATATTGAAATATCGGTAGTTGTCTCAACCAAAAATCTCTCAAAACACCCAAGCTTCCTCCTCCAACACCTCAATGATGAATGCCATAATCATCCTTCATAGTAAAAATATCGGTAGTTGTTTCAACCAAAAATCTCTCGAGACACCCCGACTTTCTCCTCCAACACCTCAATCATGACACCCAACTGCCTCCTCCACTGCCTCTTTCCCAAAACACATCATCATAGGTCACCGCCTCTTGTCCAAAACACATCATCACCTATGGATTTCTTGTTCATAATCTCATCGACAATTTTAACGAGAAATCCATTATCTCGCGACAAAGACTATCCACCACCATGCAGGATCCCAATCATTGGGACTCCTCCATGGTGTCATTTCCATACAATGCCATGCATTCAGGTACATTTTTCATTTTTATTTCTTTACTCTCGCCATTTGCGGATGGTTGCAATCCAATACCCACAGACCTGCTAGCATTAAACATTGTCAATTTTGTAAGCGTTAACAAACAGTCCTGTGAAGCCGGAGGGTACTGCAACATCATGGTAAATTTGAATTTGAATATAAGTGCGTCCATTTGAATTTGAATATGAGTGCATCCATTTGAATTTGAATATGAGCACTCCCATGATTTCTAGAGCATTGGTATTTTTCAATTGGAATGACGATGGATGGATTGGCATTCCACCAACAGAGGATGCCACAGTTTCCTACATGCAGATTTGATCCCACCGATGAGGAACTTCTCGCCCATTACCTGAAAAAGAAGGTGTCATCCTCTCCTTTTCCTTTTCTTGGCTCGATTATTGCAGATATTGATCCATACAAGCATGACCCCTGGGATTTTCCTGGTGAGTATCCATCTTAATATTTTAGATATGAAGCCCATCCAAACCTAGGTATCCTTACTCTTATTCTCTTACACTCCATAATATACTTTCTCACTATATGTATATGTGTTGACTGGATTTCAGCAAAGGATTTTTTTGGGGAGAAAGAATGGTATTTCTTCAGCCCAAGGAATATTAAATATCCCAATGAAGCGTGGCCAAACAGATCCACCAACTCTTGCTACTAGAAAGCCACGGGAATGGATAAACCCATTGTTACCACGTCGTCGCAAAAAATGGGCATGAAGAAATCCATGGTATTTTAAAAAGGAGTGAAGAAATCCCTAGTGTTTTACAAAGGAATGCCTCTTGAGGGCCTCAATACCAACTAGATTATGCACGAATACAACCTTGTTGAAACCCTTTCAACTGAGAGGAAGGGATCAATGCTCACGAGGATTCTCCAATTTGATATTTTCCCATATTGTTAGATAGTAAATTACATATATAAAATATATAAATTAGTATTAATATCCATATTAAATTAGTTAATATATAATAACACTAGCACAATCACATAATTGTGGTTGATGAATTTTGATATAAATATTTAATTTACAAACCTTAATTTTAATATAAATCCTAATTAGAGTTTGTAAATGAAATAAAAATTCATTAACCACAATTATGTGGTTATACTAATTTATTTTCAATTTTCCATTATAAACTAATTATTAAACTCATATTTAAAGTGTAACAAGTATGATTATCATTAGGTTGCTAGTTCTTATGGCTACCCTAGTAACATCCAGATGACCTAAGACGTCATGCAATGATTGATTGAGACACCTTTTGATGGAAATGAAATGACTTGCTTCATTTTCTATCCCTTTATCATCGATTAGATTCGCCCAACTTAAAAAATCTTGAACATGGGTTGCAGAGCGCAAGTGTTCAAGCACATTACTCTCTGCCCCTCAAATCCAAAACTTGATAAAAAAATCCAAAACTTGATAAAAATATGAGAAAAAAATAAAAGCACATCACACAAATAAATAAATAAGTAAAGTTAAATTGAAAGCAACAAATTAAATGGAATACCAGAAAACAATTTAAGCATAATTAAATTAGTAGATGAACATTATATGAGCATTTGATAAAAAAATCCAAAACTTGATAAAAATATGAGAAAAAAATAAAAGCACATCACACAAATAAATAAATAAGTAAAGTTAAATTGAAAGCAACAAATTAAATGGAATACCAGAAAACAATTTAAGCATAATTAAATTAGTAGATGAACATTATATGAGCATAATATGAACAAAAATTTGAATTCAACACATAAGACAATAAACTTAAATTGAAAATCATAAGTTTAAATTGAACACATAAACTGAAATCATAGATTTATTTAAATAACTTTAAATTGATTATATAAATTTAAATTGAATAACTTAAATTGAAAACCATAAGTTTAAATTGAACACATAAATTGAAATTATAGATTTATTTAAATACATTGAAAACTTAAATTGAAAACCATAACTTTAAATTGAATAACTTAAATTGAAAACCTTAAGTTTAAATTGAACACATAAACTAAAAGTTAAAAAAATAAATTTAAATTGAAGTGCACATTTCATACTCCAATTAAAAAAAAACCCAGAGTGCCTTTTTTTTCAATATGATATGTATTTGGTATTGAGGTTAAAAGTTGAGGTAGTGCTTTCTAATTATTTAAATGTGGCAATAAAAGCTTAGAGATATATTGATCTTGGTTAATCATTTAAATGTGACAATTATATAGCTTTACAGTAATTTCTTATACCTTCACAAATACAAGAAAGTTATAAATAATAAATACCATTCATTAATGCAAGAAAATTATAAACAATAAATACCATTTATTAATTTGAGAAGACAACTATGCTATCATCTTCAATTAATAACCATCATATTAAGATTTAAAATTAAAAGATCATTAATTAATAATAATAATGATAATTAATTAAATTAAACTTCAACATTAATAAATATTAACTAAAATAATGATTTAAACCCATTCTCAATATATATCTTCATCCTATTATCTATATATTTAGACATGGTAGAAGGCTCTATTATTTGAGATAATGTTTTTATTTTTTATTTTGTATGATTACTCATATATCCAACCAAAGCATCTCGCCGTAAGTGCTTTTTATATACAAGTTTCCTTATACTATAGCCCAAGGCCACTTTAAAAATTTACAAGATTAAAATCGTATTAAATGGATTTTTTTTATTTTTTTACTTTATGGTTTGAGATTAAAATTTTATTAAATATAAATTTTTATTATTGTATAGTTTGATTTGTAATTTTGACAGGTAAAATAAGTATTGGTTAAATTTAATTATAATTAAATTTAAATTTGATGATGATGGTGGTTAATGTATTTAATTTTGGTTTATTTGACATTGAGAAAGGTAGGAAAATTACTTGAGTTTCTTTAGAATTTTATTTTTGTACTCCAAAAACTTTAACATAAGCCCTCCTAAATCACCATAGTTTTGATGAGTGAAACACTTAGGAAGTTTGGTATTGAAATATAATATTATGAATTTGTGATCTAAATTTGTGATCTAATGTGATTGTCCAATGCCCCTTTTCACTATGGAGCTTGAAAGTTTCTCTTTATTTTGGAAACGTTGATTTTCTTCTTTATGCTAGTCAAAACATAGAGATACTTTTGATCTTTTCAATTAGGGTTGATCACTTCCCACAGGGTATTGACTCAGTGAACCCATGACATAACGCTTGCATTCATGGCCTAATTTCACTAGATATTGATAAATACCTCCCAAAATCATTTTTTTGAATCCCCCTCCTAATACATATTTCTAATAAAACAAACTCATGTTTTAACTAAATACCCATTTTTATAACCCCCAATAACTATAAA
>ML879604.1:6388-16732 GCA_009831015.1 Picea engelmannii
AGATGGGGTATAGAGGAGGTGGACTTGGCATTAATGGTCAAGGAGTCACCCAACCATTGGAGGTTGTACCAAGACAACCATTTGCAGGCTTGGGTTATGGACATGAAGAGAAAGGAGAATGCTCGAAAGTTGCTGAAACGAAATCCATCTCTTCACCACCGGATTCCAAGAAGGGAATCAAGACAGTTAGTCCTCATCAGTTCAAGGACAAGTCAGGAAGGTATAACAATCATTCAAGTTTTTCTTTTGCATATAAGAGAAATGATTACTTCCATAGATCTTCTAACCATGATGTAGTTAAGCATCAAACAAAGAAAATGTGGGTTAAGAAGACAGATGTGTCCATGAGAAGTGAGATCAAGAAGAAGAAGAACCTTTCTTATCCTCCTACAAGGAATGTACAGCTAAATGGAAGACGAAGGAATTTCTGCAATTTCTGCAAAATCAGTGGCCATTGGGAGAAGAAGTGCTGGAAATTGCACCCTGAAATTCGCCACAAGTCAAGCAAGCAGAATGTAAAATAGCCTACGAAGAAGAAGGCTCCATCCACCATTGGAAAAGCACGATTACAAGATGAAAGTGCTTGGTGCTGGTTCGGTAAGCAGTTCATAATGTTTCTGCAAGTTTTATTTATGCTATGTTGCAAAATTTTGAGTTTTATGGGGGCAGGTATCTCCCTTTTGATGGAAAACACTCAAAAATTTTCTGACTTAGAATCAAGAAGTAATGGTGTCATTGCGAAGGGCTGGATGAGAGAAATCCAACGGTGTGAAAATTGCGCCAAACGGCCTCCGGATGAGAAAGTTGCCTCTTATCGATGACCACAACCTTCCTTATCTTCCTCTCAACTGCCCCTGGTTGCCATTTCTCTACTTGCCTTGCCCTTGGTGGGAAGGATTATACTGGGAACAGGATGAAATGGGAGGCTAGATCTCAAAACTAAAACAAGAATGGAAAGAAAAGAAGAAACTGGGAGAGCTGCAGTGAACGGAAGGAGCCGAGTCCACGGTTCAGATTTCCACAGCACGAAGCACAAATAATGGACGCCTTACTGATTTGTGTGCAGCAGTGAACAATGAGAACTTTGCACGTGTTGCAGTGAAAAACAAACTTATGGTGGCTTCAGTATGTGCTGCTGGAGACAGTGCTGCCTATGAAAGAGCTGCTGATTTTGGTGACGATGTTGTCATTGTTGTAGCTTATCGTACCCCTATATGCAAGGCTAAATGTGGAGGATTCAAGGATACTCTTGCCGATGACTTGCTGGCTCCTATTTTGAAGGCACTGATTGACAAGACTGGACTTAATCCTGTTGAAGTTGGTGATATTGTAATGGGTACTGTTCTTGCACCTGGCTCTCAACGTGCCAGTGAGTGCAGGATGGCTATTTTTTTATGCTGGATTCCCAGAGACTGTACCTGTCAAGACTATCAATAGACAATGCTCTTCGGGCCTACAAGCAGTTGCAGATGTTGTAGATGAAATTAAAGCTGGGTTTTATGACATTGGCATCAGTGCAGGAGTGGAGTCAATGAGTGTCACTCCTTTGGCGTTTGAAGGCTCTGTCGAATCAATCTCTGAACTCCACACACAACAATGGCTGTTGGAGCTTGCGAGGGTTCTCAGACCAGGAGGGATTAGCATCCTTCAAAACTCTAATTCCACAAATGATGATGTTGAAGAAACCCTACCTTCTCCAGAACGCATTCTTCAATAAATTACTGAAGCAATACCCGAATCTGCTCTCTGCCGCTGTCAAGAAAATCGGGGAAATCACCGATAAGTTGCAACAACAGGTTGCAGTTGCAGCGGAAGACGTGACCCAGAAATTGGCGAATGAGCTCGTTATTGATCCAGTCCAGAAGCTCAAAAATGGATTCCGCAACTTCAAAAGTCATTCTACCTGACAGAAATGGAAACCCACCATTGCAGGTTGCTACAAGGAAGAAGCATGGGGAGCGGATCTACTCCACATAGATCAAGGAAAATATCATGGGAAAATCCCACCAAATCTTCAATACACCTCCAGAATCACGTCGCCTACTTCTTGTGAGCCAACGTCGCGGTTCCATGCAAATTTATCAGGCGCACATGTCTGTCCAGAAGTATCATTGTCACTATTCTGTTACGAAAACTAATCGTTTTGACAATTGTTCCTAGCACATGATTGATTTTGGCCGAGATTCTCCAACGTTGGTTACAGATTTGACAGTGATTTCATGACCATGCCATGATTAGTGGCGGTTATCACATTGGTTCGCAATTCTTTGTGCACAGTCTTAACGTAACGTTCGGTGGTTTGTGCCATGGTGCACGGTTTAGCTGGCGGACATTTGGTGAATCAGTTATATAGTGGAGTTTAGATCCTTGGCATGGTGAGAATATCTCATATATGAAACATTATGATGTGGCAGGTATAACAGTTGTTGTAACATTTGTTATGATACAAATCCATTATATGGCGGAGTTCACATCAGTTAGCACGTTGGCAGCTTTATCGTAACATTTTGGTAGCTCGATTCTAGCCACGATTACAGGGGATTCAGCCTTGTTTAGCATTCGAAGCATCGTTTTGTTGTGGTGAGAATCTCGCAGGGATAGAACAGAAGTCTTCCATGCCTGAACTTAGGTATCGATTTGGTGCAGCTTTGTTTAATGATAGAATCTATGTTGTTGGAGGTTGAAATAGCGTCACTGATTCACATGAAGCTATGGTGAAATCTACATTCATCTACGATATCCAGAATGATAAATGGTCAAAAGGAAAAAAAATTCACTTGAATATCACAGTGATACATGCGCAGATTCCCTGAACGAAAAGGTTTACGTGGTTGGAGGCTATGGTGCAAATTAATCGTACCTGAACATAGCTGAAGTCTATGACCTTGTAATATATCCGTGGAGTCAGCTTCCCAATATGCCAACTGCAAGAAGGGAACTTTTATGAGGCATGAAGTCGTTTAAAGAACCTGTATGATCTTGGTTATTCTGCAACTGACATCATTACAACACTTTTCCATGTAATTAAAAATTATGATATGCCCGAGTATCTGAAGCGGGAATTTATAAGGGAAATTGGTTTTGCACATATGAGGATATCAGATAGAGTTGGTTCACTTCTCCAGTTATCTGGTCTTCTTGCCAAGTTATCCATTGTCCGGGATACGTCCAAAGCTGCATAGCTATGTTTGGGTTTTGTAATGTGCGTTTGTTCAGGACAGTAAAGCGCCACGAGGTGGTGAATTGATTGATGGGAAGTCTCCATAGAGCCGAGACTTATTACTCATATTTCTTTAAGTGCTGAGACTTGGTTGTTGCAGGTCACACATGCCATTACATAGCAAAAGAATCAAGAGCCAAGAATTTGGACTATTTCTCCATCATTTCCCGCACTTTGGAGGACTGTATAGTTCATTGTTTGGATTTCGAATGAAGGAAACGTCCATATGCCAAGCATCAGATTTGGTAAAGCTGACTATCAAAACTTTTGTTTTGATCATATACCCTAGTTTTAAATACTTATATATGCACATGAGATATGTCATAGTTGGGGTCTCCTTGGTGAGAACGTGCAAAAGTTTGCCCGGAGATGGTTCTATACTTTGGTTTTGAAACCTAATGAATTTTTTCCACATGTGTTTGGGAGTTGGGTTTTATAAGTGCACATATTTTGTAATGGGTACATAGAACCATAGAAGTTTCCCATTGGTGCATATCTCGACATTTGAGTTCGCATAAGAATTGCCTTGTAATTTGATGTAAAATGATCATGAAGAATTTAAAAAGGCTTGTTTAGCCACTCTTACGTGAAGAAGAGTGAGGTATATTTTTGCGCATTAAGCCTTGTTGGCTTCTTTGTAAAAAGTTGATTGAGGCAAGCCTATTTTTGGCATTTTCATGTAAACTAGACCAATGAGTGTAGTTATAAACTCTTGGCAAGTGTTTCAAAAAAATGTAAACAGGTATGATCAGTCACAGATCTAGGTTATCATCAATTACAGGTTGCAGCAGTTGCAGATGTGGGTGTTTGAATTCCGATTCCGATTCCGATTCTGAAGAACATAGGTGAAGGCGTCTTGAGGGGATGTGCCTTTTTCAGGCATTTGCATTGCAACAGTTGCAGGTGTTGGTGTTGCGTTTTGATTCCGAAGAACATGGGTGAAATAATCTTAAGGGAACGTGCCTTTCAAAGACATTTGCATGCACTTGATGATGGATTGAAGCTGATACTTTTGGAGACCAAAAGTTTCTTTTGTGGGGAGGTGTGATCCGAATGGATCTCCGCATGTGAAAGAACTTAGCGCTATGTTGATTTCAAGGTGGTGACAAAAGTTTTTAAATGATGCTTTCTTGGGTTATATTTCTCATGCATTTAATTATGCATTTGTGGGAAAAATACTTCATGCATTTTTCATATTAGTTTGATTAATGTTTTATGAAGTGCTCATGCATTTTATGAGCTTTAATAACTCATGCATTATTATTATTCACTTGTAATTAAATGATTAATATTTGTGAGAGAAAATTTGTCTCACACATTATTCATTTATTAATTATGGAAATTGGTTTTCATGTGAGAAACCACCTCACACCAATTTGCCATTTTTTTCTCAATTGTAGGTTGAGAGAATCAAGGGTATGGTTGGAAAGTCTTTGGGTAGTTTTGAGACTTTTCCATTTTTAAGCCTAAGATGGTTGAAGATCCTACTTTTAAGGATCTTGTTTTTCCTTCTTTGTAATTAGATCCTACAATTGTGGATATTGTAATTAATGCTCTTAGTTGGAGAGTGAGTAAGGAAAAACTATATATATTCCTTATGTGAGCCATGTTTTGAAGAAGGAGAGGAAAAGAGAGAGTGCTTAGCTATTGAAATCCATAGTGCTGAGCTAATGAAGAGCCATAGTCCTTGAATGTAAGAAATCTTTGAGAGCTCACTTTGAATAAGGAATATAGAATATCTGCATTCCAGTTGGAGCAGGTCCGGAGACGTAGCCCCAGAGGTGGAGGGGTGAACTCCGTTATCAACATTGGTTGTCTCTCTCTTATTTGCCTTCATGTGTTTTATACTCCTTAATGTTCATTTGTATTATGTTTATGCTTGTAATGCATTATGATAAATGAACTAATATTCTCAATAAAACCTGTATAAGCCATAGTCAATTTAAAGATCCTCACATTGTAAACATTTGGGAGAGTAGTACTCGACCCATTTACGGATCAATTTGGAATCCATTAGCATTGTTCGAGCCATTTCTTGTGTAATTATCATCCATTATGATAATGTTCCTTTGTCTTTGAAACACTCTTTGAACTAATCTATGAATCCATTCTCTCGTCCATACTGTCCAAGAATATACTTACGCAAGTGTCCATAATGTTGACCCATTTATCACTATACTATCATGAAGTCTTGATTAATCCATCAAATTTTACTTCTACTAACTGACTGCTCTGGATCTATCTTCTCAAACTATGCAATCTACTCGAAGGATGGTTCTTTGGTATGTCACAACTATCGAATAGACTCCCCCTATCTAATATTCATATTACCTGGGAGTCTCTAAGCCGGATGGCTCAGAATAATTCCTGCTCTGATGTGTATTCATCATCATCTTCATTGGTAGATTCATCATCATCTTCATTGATTGATTCATTATCTCTCCGATCTTTGACTTCTTTCTTTTTGTCTATGGATTCATCTTTCACTACAATGCCTAAAAGTACAATCTCTTGAACCTTTTCCTTATTTACCTGTCCTTCCTTTCTTTCAGTTATTTTCCAAACCTTTCTGTATCTGACATCTTTCTTTTTCTCTTTAGAATTTTCTTCATCTCGTTTTATTGCCAATCTTGCGATCTCTCGTACTTGGTCTTTGTTCACATGTTCTTCCTGTTTTCTTATCCATACTTTCTTATATATGATATCAATATTCTCTTTCATGGAAGTATCGATCATGCTTTTACAATCACTGGCTATGTGTCCATAGTTATGACATTTGTAACACGTAATGTTACGTGCGACCACATAGGAACTTCTTGATTGAACATTTATTTTATAATCCCAACAATCTGCAACCTTATGTCCAAATTTAGTACAATAAAAATAATGACCATAAAATAAATTTGCATACCTGGGAGTGAATGATCTTCTTTGTGGTGTAGTCCTTCTAAATTTTTTCCTTGACTAATCATGATTATGATTGAATATTTTTTGTGTCTTGAACATGGATGGTCTTCTTGAAGATGTATCTTCAATATTTTTCTTAGATTCTGGTTGACCATGATTCCTTCCTTTGAGTACTTCTACATAACTCTTTCTATTTTCTTCATTCTTCTTTTGTAGCAATGTAGAGTGCTTCTCTTCATTCTCTACAACTGATGTGGATGTTTATGTCTCTTCAACATTCTTGTTGAGCTTGACAATTTTGACTCTTAGTGTGAAAACTTCTTCTTCACGTTTCTCAACCTCTTCTTCTTTCTTCATTATCTGAGACTTCATGACCTCTTCTGTTCTCTTTGCTTCTTCAAGTTGGATTTTCAATGTAATTATTTCTTCTTCCAGTCTTCTCTCTTCTTGACCAAACTCTTCCTCAAGTTGGTTTAAGTCATTGGTTATTTGCTTGAGATTATCCATCCATATCTTTTCTCTCTTTTCTACTTCTTTCTTTTGTGCTGCTATGTTGGATTCTAAACATTTCTTTTGATATTCTAGAGTTTCTTCAATTCTTCTGGCTTCTTCTAGTTGAGCTCTTAAATTCTTGATGACATGCTGATATTTTTCGGAACCTTGAACACTTTCCTTTTGCTTCATCAATTCTTTCTTGGATGAATTTTTTTCTTCTCTTTCTTTCCATAGATATTTAATTGCACTGATCAATTTTTCTCTGTAATCAACTTCTGCTTCTTCATACTCTTCCTCTTATGAATCTATCTGACATGATGGAAATATTTCTTCTTGTTCTATATCTGCATATTTTTTGGAATTTTTTGAATCTGCGATGGGGAAGAATATATGTCATGTAACTTATCCCAAAGTTCTTTGGCTGATGAACATTTACCAACCTTTTCTCTTACTGTATTAGGTAATCCTTCCCAGATGAAATCCATTGCTATTTTGATATTCTTCTTCAATTCCTTCTTGACTCCAGTCTTTTCCCTTTTTGAACTATCATATCCTGTAACAACTGATAGCCAAATATAATGTCCCTGTGCCTATAAAAATACTTCCGTCCTTCTGCTCCACATCTCATACTTAAAACCATTCTAACCATTAAACATTGGTACTCCATTCTCAGAATAATCCATGATCTCCTTCCAGTGGATAAAATGTTTCCTGAAGGAACCTCCCTCTGATACCAATTGTTGGATTACTGAGAGGGGGGATGAATCGGTAATAGAGAAATTTAATCCTTTTTAACCATATAATCCAAGTGTTATATCAATGTAGCATTATCATCCAATAACTGCAGAGTAAATAAGTAATGAACAACTGGACAATCATACACATACACAATACACCAGTGTTTTACGTGGAAACCCAAAGTGCGAGAAAACCACAAAATAATTTTTCTTATATGTCTTGAAGAATTACATTCATTGGAAGCACCAACTTCCTTTGTTTTCCAGCTGCAACTGGAAGGAGGCTCCAACCCCCTAGTTTCTCAGGCTACAACTTGAGGGAAGCTCCAACTCCCCAATTTTCTGGCTATAACCAGAAGGAGGCTACAACCCCCTATGTTCTCCAGCTACAACTAGAAGGTGGCTATAACCACCTGTCCTTGGAAACTCCTTGCCCTGTCCAACTACCCTGGCATATAAGTAGAATGATGGAACCACTGCCACACTATCACTGTGATATATACTACTATAAACCTGTACCAATCAACCTGTACCAATAACCTGAACCATGTATCAACCATGCATCAACCTGTACCTCAACCTGTAATCAACCTATACCATAAACAAGTGCATCAAACATGCACCAACCTGTACCATAAAAAAGTGCATCAACCATGCAACAACCTGTACCTCAACCTGTACCATGAACAAGTGCATCAACCATGCACCAAACCTGTACAAATAACATGTCAAAACAACATGTACAAACAACCTATCTCAACAACCTGTCTCATCAATATTATCAACCAAATTAGATCTACTAACAAATATCAATCACCAATATAACTCTCAAAGATGTGCATCAACCAAGCATAACACAATAATTCATAATCATCACCAATATCAATATGTGCTTCTAATAATATACCAATACAAGTATGCTACATCATCCATAAACCATGTCTCAACAATACTACTAACAACTACCTCCAACCATGTACCAAGTATATACCAATCATGTATCAACTACTCATCAACTATTACTCATCAATATGTACCAACATCATCAACTATACACCTCATGTATGTGCCAACTCATCAACTACTTGTCTCAACCATGTACCCAACATGTACCTCAACCAAAATCCCTCATCAATTTCATCATCCAAATATTATTTGTAACTTTGTAATAGAGCTGGTGTATATGATCACATACCTTCAAACCTTCCTTAACTTTAACAACACGAGACTAGCATTTTCATTAAACTTTTCTTTAATCTCACATGACTAGTTTTGGATTAGTCAACAACCCTAAATTGAAATAATCATAACTATGTACCTGTAATGAACAAATATCTGAAAATTATACACAATGTCCTTCAATGTGTTTTATGCAATTACGCCAGGTGTCACTACTTGGAACCTCTCAGAAAAGGAGTTATAG
Source organism: Picea engelmannii (assembly GCA_009831015.1). NCBI lineage: Eukaryota > Viridiplantae > Streptophyta > Pinopsida > Pinales > Pinaceae > Picea > Picea engelmannii. The sequence continues at coordinate 15,171 of ML879604.1, forward strand.
CAAAAATGACATACCTTGTTGAATTCTGGCTTATTCTAGAGAGCGACCTTGTAGAGCATGCGCTGCATGGAATAATTGTTGAATCGATATGAAAATGTTACACAACATAATATAGATTTTAATATAACCAAAAAATTTGGTCTTACTGAATTTGGATTTGTTATGAATAAGTTATGATGTTTTTACCCAAAACACTTGTTTTAGACTAGTTTCAGGACTAGCCACAAACCCTATTTTCCGCGGAGTGTAACTCCAAAAATACAAAGACCCACAAGATGAATTATTTACCATAGATAATTGGATATGTCTCCTCCATGTCATAGAAATTTCACGGTCTGAATCATTCTAGAAAAAACGTTATTGTGAAAATGGTGAGATGACCTGTAAATAACATACCTTAGAAAACATCATCAAAAGAATTTATCCTCCTTTGAATTCCGACCTTCTTTTCTTCACCTTCACTCTGAAATTCAGCTTAGATATCCCTTGGTTACATCAGTCACCTATAAATATTCAATATTCTCAAGTGTGATGTAAAATGAGAGAGCCTTGCCTCTTATTTATACTCTCCATCTTCTAGGTCACTTAACCCATTTCTAGGTCACTTAACCTATTTATATGTCACTTAACCCATTTATAGGTCACTTAACCTATTTTTCTCATTTTTAGGGTTAACCACTTTCCATAATTAGAAATTTCTCCATTACTTTATCATTTAAATATTCCTCCTTGACTTTGTCACCTCACTTTATCATTTAAATAATCTTCTTTGATTTTGTCACTTCAATTTATTATTTAAATAATACTTCAAGACTTTGTCACTTTACTTTATCATTTAAATAATAATTTCTTCTTTGCAAGCTCTTTGACTTCTTTGACCTTTTGGGGCTTCAAGCGAACATATGAGGGTCATCCAACTTCGTAAGGCCATAACTCTCAAACCGTAAGGATTTATGTGACGTTCCACATACCATGAGAAATGGAATGACATGTACTATCCATGTAGAATAATGTTACCTGAAAATACATCAAATCTCATACCATTATCCATCAAACAAACTTGGGTCCATTACCCAAACCTTTGTGCTACTATAATTCGCTATCGGGCTTTCTCCAAGTGTTGACATCAATCAATAAGGGTTGACATCAATATACAATATCACTCTCCAATGGTTGACATCAATCACAACCAACAATCCATACCAACTATCCATCAACCTAAGCTAATTGTTTGACAAAACAGAGGCTTTCATTCTCAAAATAGAAAGCTCAAGGAAGAATTGCAACATTTCAAGGATGAATTGGCCCAGAGGAACTTAAATGTTCTGGTACAAGCTGCAATTGAGAGAGATGAACAAGTAGTCATGAAGAGTACACCTGTAGTCAAGAAGAGTATCCCTGCAAAGGAAAAACATGCTACCATGATAGAGGGAAGCTCTCCTGCAACAAGGAGGAGTGCTAGGTTGATGAAGTAGTTGGGGGATATAAGATCCATTTTTGTGGGTGGTCTCTTTTTGCAAGAGTAAGGTGATCAAGGAAGTATAATTGTTTTCCACCTATAC
>WSFP011477510.1:0-16731 GCA_009831015.1 Picea engelmannii
ACGTGTATGAAAACAAAATATTTTTATATTGATTGCAGGAGGACAAATGGAACAACCATGTTAAAATCAGCTAACCATGACTCCATGAGTGGGGAACATGTTGGAACTACCTCTAGGATGATTGTTACAAGTGGAAAATCAGAGATTTGGTCATTGGTATCACTTGAAAATCAGGTATTTAGAAAGCTGCGGAAATTCCCAATGGGGAAAGAAATACCTAGGAAAAAGGATCATTTTGTTAAATAGCATATGTGAGGAGGCAGGACGTTGTTGAGTATGTGGGGAAAGAGACTAGTGTTTTTTGTTCTTGATTTTATGAACACTACTGACTAAGTGTGAGGTAAGAGGAGTCTGCTAAAACTGAAAGACATTGTTGAGGAGGATTTTTCTGAGTTAGCCCTCATGGATAAATGGTCAGGCTAGGGGGTGGATTGGGCAAGTGATTTGGTTGCCCTGTCCTATGGTTGGGAGGAACATGTTCGTTCCCTTTGTTTCCCCGTGAAGTGATCCAGATATGCATTCTATCTCCTTCTCTATTTAGAATGACTAAATTGGTTTATTGGAATGTATTTGTCATTTAGGTTTGGAATAATATTATGGATGAATTATGCTCGCTCTTGTGAAGCATAAAAATTACAGAATGTCACTAGACTTAGTATTGAATACTTTTTTTGACTTAAAGCATAGAAGTTCCTTTTCCTTACTTGTGTTACATGAAGAATGTGTGTGGCCAATTCTATAATTTATTCTATAGACTAGATTACTACTGCATATATATATACTTATGTTGGAACTAGTATGGAGTACTAACCTCGTATATATATATATATATATATATATATATATGTATGTATGTATGTATGTATGTATATGTATGTATGTATGTATTTATTATAGATATATATGTATATAAGTATGTCTATTTTCTCAATTGGAACTCGTCATGAACATGATAGAAGAATAATTCAGACTCAATATTGATAACATAAATTATAAGTAAATACTTATACATGTATAGAATTTGTAACATTATAAAGATTTGTACATATATCAAGAATTTTAGATGAAAAACATACCACACCGAACAACCAAAGTAGGGCCAACAGATTTAAATACGATGACAATTTGTATAAAGAAATAATCCAGATATAGTGTATAGAGTTGAGAATTCTCAATCCTTTTTTTATATATAGGCAGACTCAAGCCTGTATAATTACTTAATGTATAGATCCAATCAAACCCTTTGTGAACAGAAGTAATATACTTTTAGATAATTCGTATATACGGAAGTAAGGAAATTTAAGAACAGATTTGAAGACATCTCGGAATATATCAAGTAGCCTGCCAAACTAATTGCAAACTCAAACTGAATGTTACCTTAGTAAACGTGAAAGGATTTCACACCAAGTACTCTTAGTTTGTCGAAGGCATATGATGTTAAATTTATAAGTAAAGTTACAGGAATGAAAGAATATAAACTATCAGGAATTCCAATATAATAAGTGTTAGATCATATTTTTCCATTCCAAAATGTCGAGACAGGGGTCGGTAAAAGAAAACCCGACAAAGCCTTTTCGGTGAGACCTTTTAGTTTTACAATCAAATCTCATATTGGACCTTGGAAACATTTTTATAGAGATATAAATAGTATACAAACAAACAATCTCTACCACAGTGGGATAAACCTTTCTTCTACCATGAACACCTAAGCTTCTTGGAAGGGGTAGAATGGAACCCGAATACTTTTTGCGCGGGTGATCGAAATTGCACCTCATATATTCGCGTGACCGAAACCTTGTACATTGAAAAAGACATCATTATAGTCTTGATCAATAGAGATAAGAAGATTGAAGTTAATATTAAGAAAATAGCCGAAGTAATACTCATTTGTAGTTGGAGGGGTTCAACATCCTTCACCATTGCAACAAACCATGTGCCTCCCAGGACGAGAAGGGAGGGGGAGCCCAAAATATCCCTAGTGGGTACCCTTGCAAAAAAATCAGAGAGGCCCACCATTAGCATTATGGGCCAGTAAATAACCAGAAGAAAATTTTTAAAGGTTGTTTATTCGAATGCTAAACATATATCTATAGGTCATACGACAAGTATAAACCAATATTTAACTCGAAATAAAATGTAAATATGAGATGTTGCAGGCCAATAAACAATATCACTAAAATCTATTTCAAATCTGTAATTTATCTTAGATACAGACACAACACAGTGTCGAAAATCCTAGTCACGCTTACCCTTTGAAATGCATTCTGATTTGTAAGAGGAGGAGGAAGAATGACATAAACCCCAATCACCCTTAGTATGTTTGACAGAGTATAAGATTTGTCTTAAGATTTAGACCGACTACAAACCCTTTTTATGAGCAGCCCCCAAACAAGAAGTGTACAGTCAAAATTTTTCACCAAATAGTCGTACAACAGAGAACCCGAGAATAACTTTCTTACTAGACTGCCAACCAGGTTAGTGAAGACATTCAAGGCATGCCCGAGTGAATCACGTATTGGAAACTAAGCATAGCAGTGGACACATAAGAAACCCTAACCTAATAAACCCCATATCCATAGTTATGGCAAAACACGGTGTATGCTAGAGAGAAATCTAGTACTTAAACCAGTGAATACAAGAAGTAACAAAAAATGAAAATGCTACCTACGTGAATTTATGAATAGGAATTATAAATAACAATAAGTCAGAGAGACCTTGTAGAGCGTTTGATTAAGGATTTAATATTTAGAATAAGACTCTTACCAATAGGAGGAGTAATCTTGGGAGGCACTCCTTGCCACCATCCTCCTCACATCAAGAATTGTCCAGAAGCAGAAGGAAAGTGTAAGGTATTTTTTTTGGAACAGGTTTGTTCAGAATGACATCAGACAACTACGGTTACCCTAGAACCCCGAACCCTGTTCTTATTTAATGCGAAGAGTACAACCGAGAGTGCACCATGTTATATGAGTGTCTTGGTGTGCTTGGATTGGATGAGGATACAAGTTCGGCTCCCATCCCTCATACACCTCCACTAATGGCTAGTCAGATATTAACTCCCGATTGTCAACCTCCTGTCATTTTAATTTATTTCAGGAAGACAAGGGTGAGCCTCCTCGAAACCCTACGTTTGAAAAATATCAACCTTTGATTACTTCTATTCAGGTTAGTACTGGTAGTTACATTATGCCTAAACCTGGGAATATTAACCAACTATCTGCTTAGAGTTATGCTATTAACTAGAACTTAGGTTGTGTGACAAGAAAAGACTCTCTATTTACAAGTAGTGACCAAGGGAGTCATCGAATTCATATTTACCTAGGGAAAGACAAATAGTTAAGTGCAATGAAAAAACAATTAATGTTTGACACCCTTACTTTGTATACAAAGTATTATTCATGGTTTTGGAATATAAAGTTGTGTGTCTATGTTTTACAAAGAATCCAGGTCCATAAGTCCTAAGGTCATGTATTTCTCTTCTTCCAAAGGATAACCTTTTAATCCCCTTGTAAAATCTAGTAGTACTTAAGCAAAAGTTGAAAGGAAAACTCTGGATGTTGAGTCTGTTATATGCAGAAAGGGAAGGTGAATAATTTAGGTATCAGAGTTTCACAATAGGATTAAATGGGTATTTCGCTAATTATGAGTATTTGTTACAGTTTTTAGAGTTTTAATGTACCTTAGAAGATTTTTTTATTTTATGAAGAAATTGAGGTCTATTACAACAAGGGCAGGTGGTTGTAGTCGAAGAACAAAGGGGGTTGTAGCCTCATTCTGGTTGTAGCCATAGAATTGGGGAGTTGGAGCTTCCCTCTGGTTGTAGCCGGAGAAACTAGGGGCTTGGAGCCTCCTTCCAGTTGCAGCTAGAAAAAAAAGGAAGTTGGTGCTTCCAATGAATCTAATTCTTCAAGACATATAAGAAAAAGAATTATGTGGTTTTTTCCCGATTTGGGTTTCCACATAAAACACCGGTGTACTGTGTATGTGTATGTTTGCTCATTTGTTCATTTCTTATTTAATCTTCAGTTATTGGATGATAATGCTTCATTGATATAACACTTGGATTATATGGTTAAAAATGATTAAATTGCTCTATTACTGATTCACCCACCCTCTCAGTAATCCAACATAGTTCTCATTAAGTTGGTAACTATGTTCTAGCTGAGTTCTTAATTTCTTGATGACTATTTGGGCTTCTTCAAAATGTGAACAATTTATTTTTGTTTCATCAATTCTTTCTTGAGTTACTTGTTTTCTTCTCTTTCTTTTCTTAGTTCATCTAAAGCACTAATCAATTCTTTTTCATAATTGTCTTCTTTTTCAATTAGTTTTTCTGTCTCATTTCCTTCATGGAATTATATTACAATACATCCATGTTTTTCACAATGAAAACAAAACAACATACCTCTATTGATTATGTACTCTTCATATTCTGAATTTGTTTGACATGGTGAGCATATTTCTTCTTGATCTATACCTGCATCTTCTTTGGCATTCTCTGAATCTGTGATGGGTTAAGAATATATGTCATGTAACTTATCCCAAAGTTCTTTGGCTGTTGAACATTTACCAACCTTTTCTCTTACAGGATTAGATAATCCTTCCCAGATGAAATCCATTGTTATTTTCTTATTCTTCTTCACTTCCTTCTCGCTTGCAATCTCTTCCCTTTTTGAACTATCACATCCTGTAACAACTGATAGCCAAATATAATTCTCATGTGATTGTAAAAAGAAAATCATCCTTCTACTCCACATCTCATACTTTAAACCATTCTGACCATTAAGCATTTTTAGTCCATTCTCAGAATAATCCATGATCTCCTTCCATTGGTTAAACTATTTCCTATAGGAACCTCGCTCGGATAACAATTGTTGGATTACTGAGAGGGGGGTGAATCAGTAATAGAGAAATTAAATCCTTTTTAACCACAAAATGAAAGTATTATATCAATGTAGCATTATCATCCAATAGTTGCAGAGTAAATAAACAATGAACAAATGATCAATCATACACATAAATAGTACATCAGTGTTTTTACGTGGAAACCCAAAGTAGGAGAAAACCAAAGAATTATTTTTCTTATATGAATTTAATATTTACATTCATTGGAAGCACCGACTTACTTTGTTTTTCGTCTGCAACTGGAAGAAGTATCCAACCCCCTAGTTTCTCAGGCTACAACCTGAGGGAATATCCAACTCCCCAATTCAATGGATACAACTAGAAGGAGGCTACAACCCATTATGTTCTTTAGCTACAACTAGAAGGTGGCTACAACCACCTATCCTTGCCTTGTCAAACCACCCTGACATAGAAGTAGAATGATGGAACCACTGTCACACTATCATTGTAAGATATACCACTATACAAATCTACCAACCTCTACCACTTACCAACAACCAACCTGTACAACTGCCTTGCAATCAATTTGTACCTCAAATGAACATGTATCAACCAAATACAACAGATATGAGACCTGTAGTTCTATAGCATGTGTATTTATGCGCCCTATCTGTTATGTAGCCCATGTATGTACGCAACCTATCTGTTATGCAGCCTATGCATGCCTTCTTAAAAACTAGGGTTTTCCTTCTTATGAAAACTTCTGAACCTCTGCAACTTATTTCACATAGATCTGTAACCTTTCATTGTATCCATAGTGTAATTGTACCTTGTGCATGCATCCTCATACATAACATTTACCCAAAGAATCTATATCTCTCTCTAGTCATGTGTCATATAAGTCTATGTAATCATGAGCAATTATAATGACCCTCAAATGATCTATACATCAAACCCTTTCTAATATTCAACCTCTCAATACATCAATCACTTCAAAAATACAAGCTCTCAACCATGTACCACAAAATTCCTTATCCATATGACAAATGTTCCTTAACTCTATCAAGAAGTATCAATGGTAAATATTGATTATACTAGCACTGTATTTCTATAGATATGACTTATACAAAAGATACCATACAACCACTAAAATTTTTAGGGAGAATCCTCAAGTCTCCATAAACTTTCATAGTCAACCCTTCGTGCTACATATGATTTTCACAACTTCAAATGCATCAATGAGTACTTGAAATAAGCCTTACACAACAATAGATATTCAATGTGTTCAAGTGTGATTAAATGAGAGAGTCTTGCCTCTTATTTATACCTTCATGTAGCATCCTCAAGGGGTTAAATTTTAACCATCTTAACCCACTTTCCTTATCTTTGTAACAACCCCATCATTACGACTACAAGTGAAGAAGAAGGTGGAAATTTTTTTTGTTGTTGTTTTTAAGAAGGAAGGCAACGATGAAACCATTAAGCACACCTAGACGAAGATCACACTCACATTGATCAGGAAATAGACAACTATGACTCCATGCACTGGCACAAGATAAACTGCGAGAAACATGCATAAAACAATAAGGATAAATGACTACCTGGCCAACACAACATGACCACGCCTACAAGATAAACGAGAACATCCCCATCCTAACACAATGGCCTTGACAACTAGTTAAATAGGACCTCTATGGCATGCTACCCAACGCACAAAGGCATTCAACCCATGCACCAATCGCAAACTTACAACGATCAACAACACTCACATGGAAGGAACAGACTCTGGCCAAGATATCATTCGCCTCTATCTAATAGGGTGTGCCATGACCCCCCTCATCGGGACTCATGATGTCTTGAGGTGATAGGTGCGATGGTAACCCTGGAGCGACTTGACCTATCTAGACATCAACCCAAGATGGATCCTACATGATAGGAGACCCAACTGACTGTCAACATATGAGAAGACTATGCCCCAGGCACCCAGTCGGCAAGTCAACATGACGTAAGGGAAATAGACTACTAAAACAATTGAACATCATAATGAATCCTTGGCACAACCATTATTTTTCCAGGTAACCCAATTACAAGATGTGATTATCCATCGTTGAAGTAATCTCTCGAGAAACCAGTTATTGCATTTCATGCAAAATGCTTCCCTTAAACAAGGTAAAAATAAACTGACCTTAAACTGAAAACATGACATCCTATACAAGGCGTTATACTTAGGAATTCAATCCATCTACAACACTCAGTTTACCCAAATGAAATGACCTTTAAAATGAAAACAAATTATCAATCAACACAACCCTTGACATGTAAACATATGTGTAAATAAAACAACCCTAAATAGGTAACCAAGACCTTCAACACCGTGTGAAGGGCATATACACGTTGGATATAGATAGTTAGTTAATAAACTCCTAAATTCAAATATGGAAAATTGATATGTTAATTAGTGTAATCTTCTCCCCTTCTATAGTTAATTAAATATGTAAAAAGTAGGCAGTTGCATGTAGTTTTTTTTTGTTTTTGTTTATACCGAGAGGGAAATTCTAAAAACAAAGGTAAACCGTTTAAAGTTTTTGTTTTAACCCTCCACATCCCAATCCTCTGTACGTTTAAATTGTTGCAAAATTTCTACCCAAAATCTATACTTGAACATTAAAGGACTCAGAAACCCCGAATGCATCAAGATTTCTATGTTGAAGAGGTACATCCAAACATTTTTAAGTCAAAGCGAAGTTACAACCATTTGAAATTTAACGCAAGTTTAAAAAAAAGGGTGGGATGACTATAGAATTACCAATATTATTGAGGTGTAAAAAGAAATAAGGATAAGAAAGTGGTTTACTGGGGGAAGAGCCAAATCGTTTACTAATAACCATCGATGAAATGGGCAATAGTATGGGTGCAATCAATTAAATGTTGGGTGAGTGTTACTGCCATATAATAAGCATGATAGTTGGCATGTATATAATAACTCGGATGTAAGTTAAATACCAATGAAATAAAATTGTCATAAAGAAACTCAATACAGTCGGTCTATTCCATTCCAAGACGTAGGCATAAATTCAGGTGGTCTAATAAATGCCGGTTGTAAAAATGTATGCTTTCAAGGCACATACAATCAATTCTAATCTGAGGACGCAGGCGTATATAATAACCCTTCCACCCACGATTCTATTGTTATCCATCGCTGCCCAATTCTATATTAAATTTATTGTCTAATTAATGTTAATAAGAAGGTCAAGAATTAAGAACTGCTGGCATATTTAAAGTTATAACAATGGCACCGCATAATACTGAGTGTATAATAAAGAAAATCAACCCATATTCAGGAAACATATCGTTGTGCATATCTTAGATATGTGACCAATACACTACATATCATTGGGCAAAAATGCTATCAAGTAAAAATATAAAGTAGAGGGAAAACGCATGTCAGGGGGGAAACGCCAGGTAAAAAAAAATTCTCCATAAAACTTATGCTGTCAAATGCTACCATAGATAGCAGGCTATCTATTAAACACATGATAAAATTCATTAGCTAAAATAATGTATACTAAGATCATTGTCAAGGAGGACAAAAATCATTGTACAGGGAGGACGATTCATTGTGCAAAAGAAGCACGAATTATTTTTGAAAGGAAGCACGAAAAGGCAGAGACAAAAGGGCCTCCGACATGCAACAAAAGGGGCATCGAAGTCAATGAAAACAAGCACGAAAATTCATTCCAACCAACATGTATGATCACAGTAAAAAAATAAATGATTTAACATTGTTAACAACATCAATCACAGGCACGGTAAAGAAAAATGCCCAGTAACCACAACATACATACAAATGTGGTCCATATAAAAGTCAAGGCTGACATTCAAGTGGGAATAAAACACAATCTAAATAAAGAGAAACAATGTCATTAAATCGTAGAGAATGATGATGAAAAACACACAAAGGTTTTCAATTGCAAGAAGGCGCAATGACCATCAACCAGCCAAGAGAAATCAACAGGGGTAGATGATCGGGCAACCACATCCTTCATTCATCATACATGCACAAAAAGGTAGGGGTTTAGGATCTATAGGTCTATTAACACCGAAGTGACGACCGTCAAACCAGATCCTAGCCGACTACTTAGGCATGGACTGATGAGCTAGGGATGAGGGCGAAGTAAAAATCTCAAACTCATCACAAAATCAATAAAACCAGAGGGAAGTCACAACATTTAGGAATCAATTGCCGAGGGAAACAAGTCAAGCAGAGAGCTTAAGGCTATGGGAATTTAAGTTCTCGATTAAACTGTTAAGTCAAACACATTATTTACACAGTAAAAAAAAATACAGAAATGAAAGTGTAAGGTCTATAATAATCTACCGTACACAATAAAAGCAAGCGTACCATAGCCCAAGTCGCCCACTCCGAGTCATTTTCCCGCATGCTCTCTTCAACTCCCGCTTGTTGACCAATGAGACTTCACCGATACCTCCCATCCAATGCTAGGGGTACTCTTCTTCCCCCTTATCCCCACGAGCTGCAAAGGGGCCACACACAATAATCCAGAGAACAAATAGCTCCCATCTCACCTCACAAGGATGAGCTACCACTCCTCACCGAGTTGGGTATCCCAACTCCCACAAGCTAAGTCAGTTAAGTCTAAATTTCTCCAGCGTAACATTACACATAATAGAACAGATCCATCCTCCTCCTACTCACTCCTTTATCTAGAGTTTCTAAGTCAATTTTTTCCCAATTTCCCATTTAATTTATTGTTCAAAATTTTAATTTTGAAAAAGCCTCCTCATACATGTGTCACCCATCCCCTTCGTTGCACCAGAAATTAATTTCATTGATTATTTAATTACTCCTATTTCCCTCACCCACCTAAAAGGATTCCTAGAATCGCTCCTAGGTGCCCCCATATTCCCTTACACATTTTAATGACTTACCCCCTTACTAATTTACTAGTTGAGTTTAATTTAGAAAGTTCTTAAATTCTATATACCTTACTAAGTTAGTCTTTATATTTTTTCCTTGTGTTTCCCCTTTCTTTTTTAGTTTCCCACTTTTTCCTAGTTTCCTAATTCTTTTAAATTTCCCTCTTTCCCTTTTTATTTAAAACTCAAATTGGAAAGTGTAGAAAATTGCGTTTTTCCCCTTTTCCTTTTTAATTAATAAATTTTTAATTAGCGTATGTAACAAAACAATTATTTCCCCTTTTCCCCCCTTTTTAAATTTCATCCCCCAAAATATTTTTATAAATTAATTGAATTTCTTACCCCTTTATCATCACATGATTAATGATGATTATCATTATTATTTATTTATTTTTGTTTTTGTTTTTATATAAATATATATATATATATATTTATCACAAGTATCACTTAGACCTAGACGTTATTTTCCTAGGCTGGGCGACATTTTATTAGGGAAATTGTTTTAAATTGTTCTCATCACATTATTCATTCTAAGGCCATATAGGTTTATTCATTTATTATTTAACAATGTGACATGACCTTCAAGATTCATTAGGTGCTCCAAGGGTGCAACTCTCCTCATTTTGTTTCCCTTGCGTGACATGCCCTTCTGGACGCACTACGTGCTCCAAGGGTGCCACTCACCTCATTCTGGTTTTCTAGTGTGATGTGCCCATTTGGGACACACTTTGTGCTCCAAGGGTGGCACTCACCTCTTGACTGACTTGGTGGACATAAAAAACCCCTAGAGTCAATACTTCGTCAGGTGATCTTGTGGGAGACTAAGGGCCTCTAAGGAATAAGGCCCCTACCTTATTGTGTGCCCCTTAGAATCATCGTGAGCAATTGTCGCAGTCTGCCCTCACGACATCGCGGGTATGCTTGAGATAGTTAATCGTTAACCTAAATTTTGATCCACGAAGGGAGTGCTAGTAGGTTGTGGCAAGGTTTCTTTCCACACCTCTCCCTCAACATCTCTAGTACTCATGTGTGGCCCCTCTACTCCACATGTGAGTCTGTTAGGAAAGATATCATCAGCCTGCATCATCAATGAATCATGTCAGAAATAGTATCCATAATCATATGATCTAATCAGATGCACAAGTGTCATATATACAACAATCAAACCCCAATATTCCACTCCCTAACTCGATCTGGAGTCCAAGGGTTTCCATCGATGCCTTTGCATCTTCGTGGTCCAAATTCCTGCACACTCAGGTAAACTGATTCAATAGCACCTATCTATGTCAATACAGAAAAATAACATGTCACCAATCCATAACACCTCATAATCATAATCAAATTCCCAAAGGTATAATAATCTGGATCACTTTCACGCAAGTGTCCTCAAAGAATAAGTTTGCTCAATGCACGCAAAAGCCAAATGTTACAATTTTAGGGTTAACCCACTTATAACCACTTGTCCATTTAACTTAACCAGTTTCCATAATTAGTAAGTTCTCCATTAACTTTATTATTTAAGTAATTTCTTTTTGATCCTCTTTGACTTATACTACACTCATCACTTCACTTTATTATTTAAATACTTTCTTCTTTGCAAACACTTTGACCACATTGATCTTTTGGTGCTTCTAGATGACTCATGAGGGTTCTCCAACTTCACATGGACATAACTCTCTAACCGTGAGGAGTTATGAGACGCTCCACATACCACTGGAAATGTAATGACATGTACTATCCATATAGAATAGTCCTACTTGAAAATATATCAAAACTCCTACCATTAACCATAAAACAAACTTGGGTCCATTACAAAAACTTTTGTGCTACCAAAATTCACTATCAGACTTTCTTCAAGGGTTGACATCAATGAAAACCAATCCAATTAATCAAAAACATCGATTACAATGAGGGATCTCCTAGTTCTCTGACGATCCATTATCCAAACTAGCCTGTGTTCTTCCTAATTTCCCTAATAATACACTATGTTCAACTCTTGGAAATCAATCGTCCACATATCTAATGTAAAACATTTCTTGTGTAGATACAAAGGAACTTAGACTGGTAAATAACCCATCTTTGGATGATTGAAATTTAAGACAGTCGTATTTGTCTTACCCTCCATTGTATCCTTTTCAAGAATTTAGGATCATTTAATGAAAATTATTGAAGCATTGAGTACAAATATTTCATATCCCAAGGCATGACCTTTAAAACTGACCCACAAACTAGTAACCCATAAATGAAATGCTAAGAATTGTCATACATGTGACACTTTAACTCTCACATTTGGCATGACATGTTATGTCCATGTAAATTTCACATGGTTGAACCACCTTATTTCATCAAATTTCTAAGGTAAAGGGAAGACTAAATTGCCCTAGAACCATTTCCCATAATGGTATCAAGCCACTGGGGTAGTGAAACATCAAGACCTTCCTGAATGATATAGAGACACATAGACCTTTTGGCATCCAGTACCGTGATATTTTGGATACTAAACTCTCTCTTGAGATTAGTTACAATATCGACAGGAGAGATATCTTGGACCTTAGATCTAATGGTTTTCATTCAAAAGCATATTCAAACAATAGATAGTTTAGTTAAATAAGTCATCGATACCTTGGTTTCCTAATCTTCTGATATATTGGTGATCATAGTGTCGTATTAGATTGGTCTTTTCTTATGAAAGATATAAGTGTAGCCCATTGAATCTCTCGTTGATCTGGTATCTAGGAATGTACTTTTCCTTGCAAATTTAAAACAGTCATAGTTGTCTTGTCCTCAAATGCAACTTTATCATGACTTTATGAAAATTTAATGACAATTAATTAAGGTTTGAGTGTGAAGATTTAACACATTAATCCTCTCAAATTTTAGCATAAATTCAGTAATGAAGGTTTCAGACTATTAAGAAATCTTGATTGCTTCAATCCAAAAGTCTTAATTTGGATAATGTTTTGTGAAGCATCCTTTAACTGGGTAGTATTAGAAATTATTTCTAATTTTACATAAAGTTGTTAGTTGTTTCTTTTAAATAAAATTTACACTATTCTGTTTACTTGTAAGAATTAACACAAACAAAATGACTCGTAGAAGAAAAGAAAAACAACAAAATGACGATGAAGACAACATTGAAAAGAATCCTAATTTGACATTTTTCTCTAATACTACATTCAAGACGGACACGAGAAACAATATGGAGTGGAGCCAAATTTATGCATTTTTGCAAAAAGGGGATTCCAGTGATGAATATGAATCAAATGTCGATTATTTGATTGATATTAAAGCATCTAAACTTCACAAAATTGGTACCATGCCATCTGTAACAACCCTAATTAATTAATTAAGTATCATGATTAAATATTTGTTTAATAAATATTAGTTCATTAGTTTAATAAATTATTAATTTTGATTTTTTTAAGACTTATTTTACAATATAATTGTATTGGTAGATGGACCCATTTATGGGGAGGGGGATAAGGTGTTTGAGGCTTAATGGGGGGAGAAGGTGGTTGAGTTTTAATGGGGGGATAAGATGGTTGGAAGGGAGGAGAAGGGGATAAGGCAAGGGAGAGGACTCAAAAAGGGGAGCTTTTTGGTAAAGTAATATTTTTCATATTAGGGAAGGGAGAAAAATTGGAGAAGGAAAGGAGAAGGGAGGAGGCAGTTTGGAGACTGTGTATTTGTTCTGCAACTGTTTTGTTCTTAAATACTTGAGGACATTCACAGGGGGCACCTGTTGCTTGGAATTTTTGGCTCAGGGGCGAGGAAACTTTAAGGAATCCTGGGTCTAGGGAGACGGATAGGTTGTTCCTAGCTGGATGGGAGGTTAATTAGTTTGGGAAGAGCTTCAATATGGGCAGAGCTTTAGAACAACATCAGTTTGATGTACATATGTTTTATTATCATCATTATTATGATGATGTTCATTATCTATATATTGTTCATAATAATTATGCTGAACATGTTTTTTATTGTCATGTTACTAATTTTAATTCTGTTGAACATTGTTATTATGTTGAATAATGAACTGTAAAGAAATTATGATAACATTTCTATATTCAAATTTATGTTTTATAAGGCTCTATTTGGAAAATCCTTACACATGGTATCATATCCAAGTTCAAAAACTTGGACTAGGGCCTACCCACCTACCGACATGTAAGAAAGAAAATTTAGGAAAGTTGTTCCAAGAATAACCCATAAAACCTTAGAAATTGTTGTAAGTTTGAAGGGGGCCTCTTCAACTTCAAACCTGTAAGAAGCCTCACCTGTAAAAGATTTAAACTTGTAAGAAACCTCACCTCTAAAAGGGGCATAAATCAAAATAAAATTAATCTTGACCTATAAAAGAGGTACATAATAAAAAAAAAATTTATATAAAAGTTAGATGAGCTATTTTTTTTTTTTTAAAGAAATATATTTATGTATATTGATAAAAAAAAAAGAAGAAGAAGAACTTGCAAACCAAACCAAACCCTAAGCCGACTAAGCATTAAATTCTGAGTTCACCAACTGTCAAACAAACACACCACACAATAGCAAGTCATACACAAGTGAAATCTTAGTGCACAAGTTCCAAGTGCAAGTCAAATCACATGGAGGAGAATCCCATGAGACACAACACAATTGTGTTGGTAGGCTCGGCCATGGCCCACGTGACACAATCACTTTGCAATTTGTGGATTAGTTCGAGTTTAGCGTACACTGAATGTTCGAATGTTCTACTGCTTGAAGATCTGCAGCTGGAAAACGATTTTGTTTGTTACACAGACTTCTCTAACTTGTCAATTAAACAATCTACCCACTCCTTTGTGTAGAAACACATTTAAAAGGAACCGAATAATAAAATTAAGATCCAAATATAGAATCCAAACCCATCCCAGCGCCCAAGCGTAAATCCCACAACCTAACACAAGTTAATCGGATCAAACATGGGACTGGCTCTCTCCCAACTGAGCTATCCCTGCAAAATTGTAGTCATCCCAGACCGATCCAAGCACCTGCAACATAACATAGGTTAGAAAATAAAACACATAAACCAAGAACGAGTGTCAAGACATCAATGGGAGCCCACGAGTGCATACTGCACTATACATCATACATAAGTAGTTTCAAAATAACAATAACAATAACAACAACAAAAATAATAATAATAAAACAATGGAGGAGCCTAACGCATAGGCCGAGCCCAAGTGTCGAATAATGGAAGAAAGTTGGGGCCCCTATTTGTGCTAGATCTCTCCACCGCCCAACACTTTAAGTACCAAGCTGATCCAATCCCACAAGGAGCATATCTTGTATACAAACTCAATGGAGGAGGATATGCAAGTAGGGTTTGTAATACAAAGAAAAAGGACGACTATTCTATGGCATATTTGATAGCCTCTGGCATGAAGTCTATCTGCCCAGTTTTTGCACAGCATTGACGGCTCGGCTTGGATATGCACTAAAAATCCCTTCTCTTTTCTCATATTTGATCTCATGAGATTTGTCTCCACTATTGTCCCCTTACAATAGATAAATTTTTGTTGATACATAACATACTCTAAGAGCAAATGATTCAAGTTGTGCAACATAGACATGACCAAAAATCACAAAAAAATAATGAAATTTGAGAAATCCATTTGCAAAGTAATATCTAATGGACAAACATAAGAGCTAAATGAGGTCTAACATTGCAAAAATGAAAACACAAAAGGAGCTTCAATCTGAAATCATCGTAACACTGGAATTTTCCCTTTGATTTGCATAGATTTTAACAGAATCAGACTACTACCCATCACAAGCTAACCCTTGCTCCTGTGTCAAGCACCCTAGGCATCGACAGTCTCAATACAAAATCGAGCCATAAAGCACCTAACAACGGAGAATCCATGAGAGACCATGAGAGTGAGACAAGAATAATAAAAACCGTATGTTATCACTAGTACATATTATAAAAATTCCGACGTTCAGTTTGTGTTGTTATGGACAAAATTGGCCATACTATCGAAAAATAGAGGAAATTTTAATTTTTTTTTTCCATATTGCTCGATAACTGTAGTGACCTAGATTTCAAATTAACGTTTATAATTTCTTTTCAAATTTCTGTAATTTCTATAAGTCTTTAAAGAAGTAAATATTCATAATTTAAAATCTATCTCTATACTTACGTAATAAAATTTTGCAATAGGTACTAAATTTAAGTAAACAAATCATAAATTTGAGTTTAAATACCTCGCTCTGATGCTATCCGCAGCAGCTTGCTCCCTTCGCTTGAACCTATCCACAACATCTTGCTCCTTAAGACACCCCAAAACCAGCCACCCTACCGACTAGTACGCCTAGCCCTAGGACATCAATGGACGTCCTAGCCCTCCGAGCCCAAAACCTCTTCAGCCCCGGTGCACTATAAATCCCACTATACCAACTCTCCCCAAAACTCCCCGTTCCCCTCTCTTCGAATGCATGAATGAATATCCCCTCATACTCCTTCTCCACTTCCCTTATTCCTCCTTCACCGCCCCTCACATTTACTTCCACCTAACTCATTATTACTCCTTATCCCTTTATTAATGCCTTATCCATTCATTAATTGCCTTATTAATTGTCTTATCCTTTCTTTAAATGTTCCCTTTTACGTATTGGTTATGTTATCCCCCTTTGGGATACGTAACCCCATTTAACCTTATATTTTATTTTCCCCCCTTTGTTTAATACTTAATTAATCAATTACTTAATTAATAATCAAATTAATCATTAACCATTAATTAATTAATAATCAAATTAATCACTACCCATTAATTTAATACTTAATCACTTAATGACTCACTTAATAATTAATCATTCATTAACCCTTAATTAAAGAGTTAATCATACTTAAGCTAATCATAGTAAAAAATAATTAATTAATAACATATAATTAATTAAGGTTATATAATAATTAATTATAATTTAGCTAAT
>ML879607.1:0-10229 GCA_009831015.1 Picea engelmannii
CCTAAACTTCCTCACACAACATTTAACATATTGAAATGAAGCCACAGTGTTGAGGGTTGGGTTATTTAAAAGCAAATTTTGTCCATATGAAACGAACATGGCGATGGAGCGACCATGCCAAACGCCAGGTTAATTCCACTATCTCCAGTTTAACTTAATGTGTTAATTGAAAGTTCGATTGTCCAAACGTCATGTTAATCCCACTATCGCCAATTGAAAGGATGATTGTCCAAACGCCAGGTTAATCCCACTATTGCCAATTTAACCTAATGTGTTAATTGAAAGGCAGATTGTTTCTGGAAGCCTCCAAGAGTCGGTCCACCTGATACCAAGAGTCAGTCCACTAAAGGCCTCCCAAACCTAGCTTCCAGCATGCATCGAGTTTAACCATCCATTAGTTTAATGAGTTAATTGAAACATAGGAATGGTTTCACCACACCGCACACTTCACATTCATGAAACGTTGTTCAAAATACACGTGGTATCCATAGTGATAACCCTTGAAACGACACCGCCATGCTATTTGAAATGTGGTCATGCTTGAAACGACACCCATCCTAACCACTACGTCCAGCTACCACTGCGTCCAGCTACAAACACATCATCTCAAGGAACATGGCAATGGAGATTTTTATAAATATTAATTTTTCTTAATCAGTTAACCTGTCAATCAATGGTTAGAGAAGTAATTTCTTAATCATATTAAGTAACTGTGAAAAAGTAAACAAGGTAACGAAAGAATTCATAAATGCAAGGAAGTTATGAGCATTAAATTTCATCCATTGATTAGAGAGTACGACTAAGAATATGCCAGCATCTTTAATTGTTAGCCATAAGATTAGAATTTTAGATTAAAAGGTGATTAATTGTGCCCATTATCAATAGGTGTATGCCCATTATCAGTAGGTGTTTCCCACCATATGATATTTTTGCAATGATGATTTCACACTCTTGATACACAACTAGTAATTATAACCATTATAAATTGAAGACTCAAATAAGCATTAAAATCACACTTCTATATCAACAGAGTATATGAAATTAATTCAAATGAACAACAGTGAGAATATATGAACCTGATAAGGGTATTGTTGTAGATTATTTATGAATACAAAAAGATCCCTGCCAGGGAATGAGAGTGGAGCACAACAATCATAAATCTGAGTGATAATATGCCTTTCACAAAAATATAATTTGTCACAACAACAAMAAAATCTACCACAATATAGTCAAATTTTCCATAATAGATACACCCAGGTTCTAGTAATAATTCATCCCATCACTTAACTCATTCCTCCCACAGAGATAGGCTACAAGAAACAATGAAATCGATCCCAGAGAGCTTACCCAGAGCTGATAAACTGATGGAGGAGCATCTACGACTTCATCACGCGAGCCAGCGTGGAGGAAAGAGAAAAACAGCTGGACAACACCAGTGGATACATTTTTGAATCACTTAAAGATTGTTGCGCCGCCGTTTAACTAAATACATTCAAAGCTGAGTGCACTTGTATTGTATTATAGATAGGAAGGAAATTAATGGTTTTAATGCTGGTAGATAGGAATTAGTTGTAGATTAGATAGTTTTTACTCCTGGGAGGGAAAACGAATATAGGCACCCTCCTTGTACATTGTATTATTATTCTGATTGTTATCAAGCATTGAGAGCAGAAGAAGAGCTACTCAAGGAATTTGTGAAGAACACCCATGTACAGATTGAATTAATAGAAGAAATCCCTTGATTCAATTCCATGGATCTGTTTGAGTTGTGTGTGTTGTTAATGTTATGTTGTTGCATACTTTCTTCTCTTTATTCTTATCTTCTATATGATGCTTATGTGATTGCATATCAGGTTCGAAACTTGAGAGAATGAGAAATGAGTTTCAATTATTTCTCTGGTTGAGCCAAGAGATTCTTGCATAGAGTGCAGTTGAATTCCTCCGCATAGAGTGCGTCGAGGAGGCCAAGTAGTTAAACTCTTGTTTTCATTTGTCAAAGAGTGAATTGATTATTCGAGCCATGCAGGTGAGTGCAGGTCGAACCGAACTTCCAGTAGCAAGTCTGTGAAGGGAAAGGTCGGGTTGCGGTGACGGTGAGTGCATAGAACCTAGAAATATTCAACATCGTTGAGGGTTGGTGAAGGTCGAGGTCAAGCACAGGGAGCGTGTTAGAGGGAGCTCTGAAGGAGTCAGAGTTGTAGAAGCTCAAGAGGGATAGAACCTTTGCTTCTCGGGGGGAGCAGACCCCAGTGAAGTTCATACAAAGCGAAGGTAGTAAAGCAGAGAACTCTTCAAGAGGAAGAGAATTGACGACTTGAACCCGTCGAAGTAGATATTTGAAACCCCGCAGACCGTCAGATCATGGAGGAGCTGGGAGGGGGTTACCTTGCAAGTGCACGAGAGGATCTGTTGTTATCGGATATCGGTATATCAGGGATGGCGAGTGCAAGAATTGCATGCACGTCGAAATCGCCAGTTGCGATTTCTCGATTTAATCGGGGTCGTCGATCATCGGAGGGACAGGTGGCATGAGATCTTGAGGAGTCGAGACTCGACACTTCGGTGTTTTCGAGGTCGAAGGGAGCACGAAGTAATAGCGAAGCCCCGAGTTGCGACGGGTTCCACGGAGACGGAGCGGAGGATGACACGTGGCATCGCACATCGATGTTAGGGGTTTTGAAAGGTGAGTAACTAATAACCTTTCATGTGCTGATTTCCCGATAGGGAGATCTCCGATGGAACAAAGAATTGACCATTGAACATCGGGGATCGGGGTTCGGAGGTTGAAGTTGCACGGGGAGTGCACACAGGGTTTGCGATTTCGCGAGACCCGATTTCCCGAGATAGTTGCCGGGAGATCAACAAAGTGACCTGTGGATGACAGAAGATCCTGATACGGGATTGGAGGAGCATCGGAGCTCTTCGGGCCGAGGTTAGTGAAGGTCCTGGTGGAACGCGGCTGCTGGAGAGAGCGGATTGCGTCAGAGTGGTATCAGAGCGAGATTCTTTTCTTTCTGAAGCAAGGACAGAAAATACACCATGCCGCCGAGAAGGGAATGACAGTCACCTGATCGTGAAGACAGGGACGTGCGAAGAAGGGGTAGGCCAGCTGGTAACCCAGAAATGGAACGTCAAATATGAGATCTCAGGGAGAGACTCAAGGAGATGGAGACCACCCAGTGACGTGGAGCTAGTACGGTAGAGTTCAGCGACTCCGAGGTGGAGGAGGAGGCTGGACATGATGCCAAAGAGGTCTCAGTAGAAGATGCCTCGACGGAGAGGTTGATTAGAGCCATTTAGAGGATGAGCTCGAAGACCAAGATGGACATTCCCGTCTATGAAGGGAGTCTAAACGCAGAAGAGTTGCTGGATTGGATCTGAGCACTCGACACCTACTACGATTACGAAGATATCGAAGAAGACAAGAAGGTAAGGCATGCCGTCACGAAGCTGAAGGGACATGCAGCCTTATGGTGGAACGAGCTACAAGCAGACAAGCATTCCAAAGGCAAACAAAAGATCAAGAGCTGGGATCGAATGATCACCAAGACAAAGGCGAAGTTCATTCCGAGGGACTACCAGATCACTCTGTTCAGGCGCATGCAGAACCTGAGACAGAAGTTGATGACGGTGAAAGAATACACCGAGGAGTTTTACAGGCTCAACATTCGAGTTGGTCATTGAGAGAGTGATGACGAAAAGGTGGCAAGATACCTGAATGGTCTCAGGTATGACATTCAAGACGAGTTGAGCATGGTTACCATCCGCACAGTTGAGGATGCGTACCAGATGGCTCTGAAGGCCGAGGAGAAACTGAGCTGCAAGCAGGGACACCGAGGGCGAGGCAGAAGTCAGCCCAGAGGCAAAGGAGCTGCCCAAGAATGAACTCAGAAACCCAAAGAGGATTGGAAGCGACCTCAGGGTAAAACTGAAAGAGGTGGCACCTCACAGCAAAGGCAACAAATTTCTGAGCCAAGGAGACAGCAAGATGATCAGCAGGGAGGATATGCTGATGCCAACGCATTTCCTCGTACCCGAGGTAGAGGAAGAGGTCGAGGAGGAGTTATCACATGTTTCATGTGTGGTAAAGATGGCCACAAAGCCGTGTACTATCCGGAGAGGAAGGTGGACAGAGGAAAAACTCACATCGCTGAGGCACAGAAGCGTGATGATGAGAACGAAGATGCTAACAGCGGAAGATCGCTAGGGATGCATAAAATTCTTTTGACACCTGAGAAGGAGGTGGAAAGCATAGTGCAGAGGAGAAGACTGTTCAGGACCGCTTGCACAGCCAAGGGCTAGAAGTGCGAAGTCATAGTGGACAGCGGGAGCACTGATAATCTCATTTCGACCGAGATGGTGGAGAAATTGGAGCTATAAACAACTAAGCACCCGAGTTCGTACAAGGTCTCGTGGTTACAGAAAGGACACCGGGTAAGTGTCACTAAACAATGCTTAGTTAAATTTAAAATTGGGAATTATCATGATGAGATCCTCTGCGATGTTATTCCCATGGACATGTTTCATATACTGTTGGGTAGACCATGGCAGTATGATAGAAATGTTGTTCATGATGGGAGGATGAACACATACACCTTGGAGAAGGATGGGAGGACACACAGGCTGATACCCATAAAGGATAAGGAAGAAAAACCGGAAGTGAGCAGTACGATACTTCTTATGAGTGGGAAAGAGCTTCTCACAGAGTTGGAGAAGGATGAAGACCCACAGTTCTTTGTTTTCAGGAAGCCGAGAATTTTCCTAACAAACACAAGAGTGGACGACTTGCAAGAGGAGATTCAACAACTGCTGGGAGAGTTTGTTGATATCATCGTGGATGAACTGCCGCGCTCATTACCATCGATGCGAAGTGTGAGTCACCACATTGACCTCATACCCGGAGCAAGCCTACTGAACAAGGTAGCATACAGGTTGATGCCTCAGGAGAACGAGGAGGTCAAGAGGCAGGTGCAAGACTTGCTGGATAAGGGACTGGTGAGGGAGAGTCTTAGTCCATGTGTCGTTCCAATGGTACTGAGTCCAAAAAAAGATGGAGGCTGGAGGATGTGCATAGACTCCAGGGCGATAAATAAGATTACCATCAGGTACAGGTTTCCAGTGCCTAGAATGGATGACTTGATGGATTGCCTGAGTGGGGCAAATTACTTTTCCAAGATAGATCTCAAGAGCGTATATCATCAGATCCGGATGAGAGAGGGAGATGAATGGAAAACAACATTCAAAACAAATGAAGGTTTGTACGAATGGTTGGTCATGCCGTTTGGGTTGAAAAATGCACAAAGCACATTTATGTGGCTGATGAATGAAGTCCTGCGGGAATTCATTGGCAAATTTGTGGTTGTGTACCTGGATGATATACTAATATTCAGCAAGACGAAGGCTGAACACGTGAGGCATTTAGCCATCGTGATGAGGAGACTACAGCAGGAAAAGCTACTGATTAATTTGAAGAAATGTTCATTCATGCAGACAAAGCTCATTTATTTAGGTTTTGTAATTTCAGCAAATGAGTTGAAGATGGATCCTGAGAAGGTTGAAGTGATCAGGAATTGGCCATCGCTAAGAAATGTTTTCGAGGTAAGGAGCTTTCATGGTTTGGCTAGTTTCTACAGGAAATTCATTAGTAATTTTAGTGGAATTAGTGCCGCGATGATGGATACTGTGAAGAAGCGACATAAATTTTTTCAGTGGACCGTCGAGGCTGAGAGGAGCTTCAATCTGTTGAAGAAAAAGATAAAAGAGCAGCCAGTGTTAGTGCTGCCAGATTTTCATAAAACCTTCCAGGTGAAGTGTGATGCTAGTGGATATGCTGTTGGAGGGGTCTTGAGTCAGGATGACAGGCCTGTAGCATATTACAGTGAGAAGTTGGATGATTCGAAGCTGAAGTGCTCCACATACGATAAGGAATTCTATGTCATTATCCACGCATTGAAGAAGTGGAGTCACTACCTGATACCCAAGGAATTTGTGTTGTACAGTGATAACCATGCATTGCAATTCATGAGTCAGCAGGAAAAGCTGAATTAGAAGTATGCAAAGTGGGTGGAATACATGCAAAATTTCACATTCATGATCAAGCACATTTCGGGAGATGCTAACAAGGTAGCTGACGCCTTGAGCAGGAAATGCTTGCTATTGCAGGAATTCAGGGTCAAGACTTTGGGTTTTGAAAACCTGAAGGATATGTATGCAGGTGATGCTGATTTCAGTGAAGCATGCGAGGCAGCTGAGAATCCAGTGCTCAGGGATAGGAGTCTGTGGATTGACTACCTGATCTAGGATGGATTGTTGTTCAAAGGCAATCAATTGTGCATTCCAGATTGCTCTGTGAGAGAGAATTTGGTGAAGGAGAAGCACAGCAAAGGCTTAGCGGGTCATTTTGGACATGACAAAACATTCGCCAAGTTGAGCGAATCTTATTATTGGCCTGGCATGCGTGATGATGTGAAGCGGTTTGTTGACAAGTGTCGAATATGTCAACATGCAAAGGGCCGAAAACAGAACACAGGGTTCTATCAGCCATTGCCTCTACCTGAGAAGCCATGGGAAGCCATCAGTATGGATTTTATGTTGGGTTTGCCAAGAACACAATGAGGGGTTGATTCCATCTTTGTGGTGGTGGACAGGTTTTCGAAGATGGCACATTTCATTCCATGTCATAAAACCAGTGATGCAACCCACATCGCAAATTTATTTTTCAAAGAGATCGTGTGATTGCATGGATTGTCGAGGAGCATAGTCTTGGATCGGGATACCAAATTCATAGGTCATTTTTGGAGGACGCTATGGAAGAAGCTAGGGACTAACTTGGCATTCAGTTCTTCTTACCATCCGCAGACCGATGGGCAGACCAAAGTGGTTAACAAGAGCTTAGGAGATCTGTTGAGGAGCCTGGTGACCGAGCATCATAGCAGTTGGGATCAAATCCTACCACAAGCAGAGTTTGTGTACAACGATTCCATGAATCGAAGTACAGGTAAGAGCCCATTCCAAATTTTGTATGGGACATAGCCGCGAGAAGTATCTGAGCTCAGGGAGTCAGAATAGGCTGAAACGAGTAGCGCGAGAGCTAAGGAATTCACTGAAGCAATGCAGGAACTTCACACACAGGTGAAGCAAAGACTGATGAAGGCGAACCAGGAGTATAAGCACAGAGAAGATTAGAGGAAAAGACAACTTCAGTTTGAAGTTGGAGACATGGTTCTAGCGCACCTGAGGAAGGAAAGGTTCCTAAGGGGGATGTATAACAAGCTCAAGATGAAGAAAATTGGGCCGTGCAAAATCCTGAAGAAATTTGGGGAGAATGCATACGAGCTTGAGTTGCCAGAAGGCATCGGGATATCTCCAATTTTTAATATTTCAGACTTATACCCATACAGGACTGATACAGCTGACACTAGAACCGAGGAACCAGTGGTCCAGTGGCAGAAGTAATTGCCAGTTGCACAGAAGCCAGAGATGGAGTGAATACTGGATAAAAGGATTGGAAAGAAGACCAGGAGGAAGAAATATTTTGAGTACCTGGTGAAATGGAAAAATCACCCAGTGGAGGATGCCAGCTGGGAAACAGAAGCAGTGATTCATAAGCATGGTCAGACTGTGCAGGTGCTCATGGACAGGAGCCCATGAAATCTTTTGAGTTGAGGAGTATGATGCTGAAGCATCTACGACTTCATCACGCGAGCCAGCGTGGAGGAAAGAGAAAAACAGCTGGACAACACCAGCGGATACATTTTTGAATCACTTAAATATTGTTGCGCCGCCGTTTAACTAAAGACATTCAAAGTTGAGCACACTTGTATTGTATTATAGATAGGAAGGCGATTAATGGTTTTAATGTTGGTAGATAGGAATTAGCTGTAGATTAGACAGTTTTTACTCCTGGGAGGGAAAACGAATATAGGCACCCTCCTTGTACATTGTATTATTATTCTGATTGTTATCAAGCATTGAGAGTAGAAGAAGAGCTACTCAGAGAATTTGTGAAGAACACCCATGTACAGATTGAATTAATAGAAGAAAGCCCTTGATTCAATTCCATGGTTGTGTTTGAGTTGTGTGTGTTGTTAATGTTATGTTGTTGCATACTTGCTTCTCTTTATGCTTATCTTCTATATGTTGCTTATGTGATTGCATATCAGGTTCGAAACCTGAGAGAATGAGAAATGAGTTTCAATTGTTTCTCTGGTTGAGCCAGGAGATTCCTGCATAGAGTGCAGTTGAATTCCTCCGCATAGAGTGCGTTGAGGAGGCCAAGAAGTTAAACTCTCGCTTTCATTTGTCGAAGAGTGAATTGATTATTCAAGCCATGCAGGTGAGTGCAGGTCGAACCGAACTTCGAGTAGAAAGTCTGTGAAGGGAAAGGTCGGGTTACGGTGACGGCAAGTGCATAGAACCTGGAAATCTTCAGCATCGTTGAGGGTTGGCGAAGGTCAAGGTTGAACACAGGGAGTGTGTTCGAGGGAGCTCTGAAGGAGTCAGAGTTGCATAAGCTCAAGAGGGATAGCTCCTTTGCTTCTCGGGGGGAGAAAACCCCAGTGAAGTTCATACAGAGCGAATGTAGTAAAGTGGAGAACTCTTCAAGAGGAAGAGAATCGACGACTTGAAGCCATCGAAGTAGATCTTTGAAACCCTATAGACTGTTAGATCATGGAGGAGTTGCAAGGGGGTTACCTTGCAAGTGCACGAGAGGATCCGTTGCTATCGGATATCGGTATATCGGGGCCGGCGAGTGCAAGAATTGCATGCACGTCGAAATCGCGAGTTGCGATTTCTCAATTTAATCGGGGCCGTCGATCATCGGAGGGATAGGTGGCACAAGATCCCGAGGAGTCGGGACTCGACACTTCGGTTTTTTCGAGGTCGAAGGGAGCACGGAGTAATAGCGAAGCCCTGAGTTGCGACGGGTCCCACGGAGACGGAGCGGAGGACGACACGTGGCATCGCACATCGACGTTCAGGGTTTTGAAAGGTGAGTAACTAACAACCTTTCATGTTCTAATTTCCCGATAGGGAGATCTCCGACGGAACAAATAATTGACCGTTGACCATCGGGGATCGGGGTTCAGAGGTTGAAGTTGCACGGGGAGTGCACACAGGTTTTGCGATTCCGCGAGACCCAATTTCCCGAGATAGTTGCCGAGAGATCAACAAAGTGACCTGTGTATGACAAAAGATCTCGATACGGGATTGGAGGAGCATCGGAGCTCTTCGGGCTGAGGTTAGTGAAGGTCCTGGTGGAACACGGCTGTTGGAGAGAGAGGATTGCGTCATAAACCAATTTTTGATTTGCAAGGAAAGTGACAACGCAACTTTATCACTCAGTTATGCACCCATCATTCACTTAATGTGCCCAAGAAAGGGAAAATTGACCCCAACTGATAAAAAATGAACCCAACACTTCCACACAGTGGATACCAAGAGGCAAATCTCCCCAGAGTGATGATAATACAACCCAACAATGATATTCTTCAATTCCCCTCACTGAAATCGCCCTGTAGTAAGCAATCGACCCCCACACTAAAAAAGTATGCCCAGCTTGGCCCCAATAGCTATCAAAACTTCCCAGGAGGAGACTCAACCCTCCAATAGAAGAAATTAGGCCAATCAAGAAGGGAAAAGCACTCAGACAATAATAAATCTCCCCTGCAATCTGTATTTCGAACCTCTCTATCACTAAACTCACCCAACAAAGATATTTTTCCTCAGGGGATAAAGGTAAGATCACAAACTCTCCCTCTTACCCATGAAATGTGCCCAGAGCTGAGAGAAAACTGCTCAACAATAGAATTTGTTGTCCTTACAAGGCTCTCAATCCCCATTTCTTTAGTAGAGTAGTTTCTCCATGCAATTTCCAGCCACAATAGAAAGTTTGATCTCTCCCTATGGATAACTCAGCCCAAGATGAGTGAATCGAACCACATAAGATCACGCTCAACTACCAACAATAAAAGCTCAAACACATTGAAGAAATCTTGCTACCAATCGACGAGACTTTGATGCCAATATGATTTATTCCTCTAGTGTCTTATATAAGTTATGTTCTATTGATCCTTTGGATTCATCTAAATGCTTAGTATTGTGATCAAGCCAGATTCCAGATGCCCACAGCTGGCCAAGATCATACTTTGATACCACTGTAAGATCTCGTTTATAAGAAAACCAGGGTTTTAATTTGTAAATAAAATTAGGGCATTAACTTTGCTACA
>WSFP011477516.1:0-16731 GCA_009831015.1 Picea engelmannii
AAAAAAAAATGATTCATAACACTAAAATCACAAACAAAAAATTATTTATTGTTTGTACAGGGGAAGGTTAGGTTGATCATACTTAAAGACATCTCAAATAATGTTCCAAAGAAGGGGATTTAATGAATGCTATAGGGTTTTGAAGAGGTGGATTCAAGGAAGTGCACCAACTAACATTGCTCTGCTCTTTAGTGAAAGCACTGCTTTTTGGTAAAAGGCTAAAGGTGAGCAATGTGAAATAGCAATGAGAGACACTCAATGATCACTAAAATCCAGAGCAAGAGACACTTGTACACACTTTGCACCCCTTACCATTTGTGTTCAGAGGGACCATGTGTGTTCAGAGAGAGGTGGCATACAATGCATAGTTGGGAAACTAAATAGTTAGGTCAAGGATCTAGAAGGCCCATGGAACATAATAGAGTGATTAGATGGATAAGAATTCTTTAAAAAAGCAATATACACAGTCAAAGAAGGGCTTTGATGACCCTCAACCATAGCATTACAAGCATATCGATATTGTTAATTACATTCAAGTAATTGATTTTCTTTATGTTTAAAGTTTTTTAATAAAATGTTTATGTTCACTATTATAAAGAGGAAGTCTAAACTTTATACAGTTTTGATATTTTCGGGTTTGCCATCACCAAAATTTGACCATAAATGTTTTGCTAAAATTACAATTTTAGATTTGTTGCAATCGTTGTTTTTTATTGTAAAAATGGATTCAACACTCTTGAATATCCCTAGTGCAAACTAATTTAGCAATGTTATTGATTTATATATGTAATTCCATCAATCTAAAATGGTTCTTGTTGGATTTCAAACAAAAAATGTTGGTGCCCTTCCTATTATTTCAAGTTCCCGGAAAAGATCAAATTCGTAAAATGTTTAGACTATGGCTTAACATAGATAAAATAGTTAATGGTGGTTTGTCGAGTCAGTGAAAGTGGGTGGATAGTATAGACCCGCAAATCACATTCTTGTGCTATGATGTGCACCAACACACATAACAAGGTTGGGACAATGTGCAAGTCCTAAACAATTGGTGGAATAGATATCTCACTCACATATCAAATTAAATTGTGCTAATGATTCCCCAAATGTGAAATTTCGACATGTTAACCTCATCCTAATAATAGAAAACTAATTATACACACATAAAACAAATAATATATATAATAAACAACTATACATAACAAATAATATATATAATAAATTAAAACTACTTATGATTGACTAAGAGTTTGTCTCCTCTAACCTAAGGACTTAGGTTAATGACCTCAAACCTAGAGGCATATGAGAGGAGTGGAAGACTCTCTCTTATAGACTACAAGTTTTGTTTACAGGGGATGATGTACCTACAAGTAAAAGTATTAAGGTTACATAAACAAAAGCTAAGATGATAACTTTGAATATCGGAATTTTTTTCCATATTTTAGAAAAAAATAATAAACAAAATAAGCATTATGTAAAGAACAATTATATATAATATATATAATAAATTAAAACTACTTATGATTGATTAAGAGTTTGTCTCCTCTAACCTAAGGACTTAGGTTAATGACCTAAAACCTAGAGGCATATGGGAGGAGTGAAAGACTCTTTCTTATAGACTACAAGTTTTGTTTACAGGCAATGATGTAGCTACTAAGAGTTCCAGCGCCGAACAAAGTAGGTTTTGAGTAATGTGGAAGAGGTGGGATGGAAAAACCAAAGCCGAGCCAAGCTGGCTTTTTGGGAATGGTAGAACTAGTTTGAAGCAATCCTTTTGAGAACCATGGGGGGTGATTTGGTTTTATGACATATTTTCTGGTTTTCTTTCTTTGTTCAAGTGGAGCCTTACTGACTAGTTATTATTTGTGGGAATGGTTTTTTTCTTGTTTTTTAGGGCTAACTAACAGTCTAAGTGTTTCCTAACTGTCTAGTTACTATTTGTGGGACCTTGTTTTCTGATGCAGGAGCATCGCCAGCACATCAAGCGAGCCAGCATGGAGCGGAAGATAGCTGGACAGCGCCAGCACAAATTTTGAAAACACCTTGATAGTGTTGCGCCAAGCATTAATGTGTGGATTTAATGAAGCGCACTTTGTATATTGTAATGGGACCTTGAGCCTTTAAGCTCTCGTCCTTAGGTAGATAGACGACATTTAATTTAGTTAATGCTGGTAGATAGGATTTTAATTGTAGATTTGATAGTTTTAGAGTTCGAGAGGGAAAACGGATATAGACACCCTCATTGTATCGTTGTAAAATAAGAATCAAGCATTCGGGAGAAGAGCAAAGAAAGCAGAGAAAACTGTGAAGAACACCCATGTACAGATGTTGAATTAATAGAATGAAATTATGATTCAAATCCATGGTTATGTGTCTATTCTCTGTGTGTTTATGTTATGCTCATGAATGTTTGTTTTATGCATATGCATTTGCTTTGTATATGTTGTGCATGTGATTTCATGTTTCGAAACTGAAGTCTGAAAGGGAGAGGAAATGAGTTTCAATTGTTTCTCTATCTGAGCCAGGAGATCCCTGCATAGTGTGCAGTTGAATTCATCCGCAAGGAGTGCGTTGATGAAGGCTCAGTAGTTGAACTTTTGTTCTCATTCGCCCCGAAGTTGATTTGGGTCGTTGAAGCCGAGCAGAGAGAGGTGCAGGCTGAAGAAGAGGTTGTAGCTGTTAAACTAAGCAAAGGAAGCTAAAGACTGTTGTTGCAGGAAGTGCACAGAGTCTGAAAGATTCAACACTTGAAAATTTGTTGAATGTCGAGCGCAAGGAGTGTGCGCAAGAACCTCTGAAGAATCAGAGTTGGAGAAAAGCTCAGGAGGTGTAGCACCTTCGTGGCATCGCCAAAGGAAAGTACCGAAAGTTGTGCATGGACGTTTTAAGAATGAGTTTCAAGCACAGGCTTTGAAGGTTAAAGTGCGAGAAGGAACACTTAGCCACTTTCGCGAGAATTCTTCAAGGAGGAGAAATCAACGGTTAGG
The DNA here is from genome assembly GCA_009831015.1 of Picea engelmannii. Taxonomy (NCBI): domain Eukaryota; kingdom Viridiplantae; phylum Streptophyta; class Pinopsida; order Pinales; family Pinaceae; genus Picea; species Picea engelmannii. The sequence goes on from WSFP011477516.1 coordinate 2,985, forward strand.
ATTCACCGAGGGAAACAACGAAATCCCGTCGACCATTAGATCTCAAGAGAGTTGTATCGGGTTTAAGCCTGGAGGAACAGAGAAGACCCCGGAGATTCAGAGTTCGGGATATCGGGGTTTCTGTGGTAGTGGAACCCTTGTAGGAAGAAATCGCAATCCATGAATTCCCGAGAAGATCTCAAACGTTGATTTCAACAGGGGAACGTGGCAAGAGATCCCAAGGATCGTGAATCGGAGAATCAGGATTCCGGAGACAGGGACTTTGCACGTTGAAATTGCGATAGCAATTTCCCGACGCGATCGGAGCCGTTGATCTGCAGGACACGTGTCCGAGGATCCAGTGGAATCGGAGTTCAGGACTTAGAAGAGTCTGTGGATCGGTGCAACGGAAATTGCGAATTCCCGAAATGCGATTTCCCGATTTACCCGGAAAGCGTGGGGTCCAGGTGACAACGCAGAAGACAGGTGGCATCAGAGTTCAGGAATCGAAGATTCGTGAGAGCAGTGACTCACGACCGCGTGAGTACTGATTTCCCGATAGGGTAATTCCCGATAGGAGACAAGGAAGGCGTGAAGTGGATATTCCATCGGGTTTCGGGAATTTGTGAGACCCAATTCCGTGAGCGCAGGACTCGCGATCTAGCGAGGTCTGACTTCCCGATCTCGAGAAGGGAGGTCATACAGAGCATTCTGTGGGTGATAAAGTCCCAAAAGGGATTTTGAAGAGCATTTTAGCTCTTCGGGCCTAAGGGAGAGAAGGTCCTGGTGGGGCAGACGTGTGCCAGGTGGCGTCTGCGTCAAGTGGTATCAGAGCGAGTCTATGTTTGTATACTTCAGACAGAGGAAGGAAGAGAAGGAAAGCAGCACTCTGATACGCGCGTCAGAGAGGTATCAGAGGGGGATTAACTCTTTGTTTTATGCGACAGAGAGAAAAGAAGAATTCACCATGCCGCCCAGAAGGGAAAGGCAATCGCCTGATCCAGAGGACAGGGATGTGCGAAGAAGAGGTAGGTCAGCAAGGAATCTAGAAATGGAGAGGCAGATACGCGATCTCAGAGCGAGATTGGAAGACATGGAAGCAACACAAAGGCGCACAGCAAATGTTGGGGATATGAGCAACTCTGAAGGCAAAGTTGAAGCCGAACAACAAGGAGAAATTGCAGCCGAAGATGCAGCCAATGAGCGATTGATTAAAGCTATCGCCCAAATGAGTTCAAAGACAAAAATGGACATTCCAATCTATGAAGGAAGTCTGGATGCAGAAGAGTTGTTGGACTGGATTAGAGCTCTTGACACCTACTTCGATTATGAAGATATCGAAGAGGATAAAAAGGTAAGGCATGTTGTCACTAAACTGAAAGGACATGCAGCATTATGGTGGGACGAGCTTCAGGCAGATAGACGTTCCAAAGGCAAACAAAAGATCAAAAGCTGGGATCGAATGATTGTGAAGATGAAGGAAAAATTCATCCCAAGGGATTATCAGATCACACTGTTCAGGAGAATGTAGAACCTGAGACAGAAGATGATGATGGTGAAGGAGTATACCGAAGAATTTTACAAGCTCAATATCAGAGCAGGTCATCGGGAGAGCGATGATGAAAAAGTTGCCAGGTATATGAATGGCTTAAGATACGATATCCAGGATGAGATGAGTATGACAACCATCAGAACGGTTGAGGATGCGTATCAGATGGCATTAAAGGCAGAAGAGAAGTTAAGCCGAAAGCCAGCACAACGAGGCAGAAGTAGGAGCCAGCCGAAAGGTAAGACAGTTGCCCAAGACAGGTTCCAGAAATCTAAGGATGACTGGAAGAAACCTCAGACGAGAATGGAAAGAGGTGGAAGTTCTCAGCAAGGCCAGCACACTGAACAGTGAATGCAACAGGCGGAACAAAGCGGAGGATACGCTGATAATAATACTCTTCCTTGTACCAGAGGTAGAGACAGAGGCAGAGGAGGAGTCATCACATGCTACACATGTGGGAAGAATGGACACAAGGCAGTTGACTTTCCAGACAGAAAAAAATATGGAGGTGAAGCTCACATCACCGAGGCACAAAGGCGAAATGTTGAAGCAGAAGACGCAGAAGACGGAAGGTCATTAATGATGCGTAAAGTTCTCTTGACACTCGAGAAGGAGGTGGAGGACACAACTCAGAGAAGCAGATTGTTCAGAACCGCATGCAAGACCAAAGACAGGAAATGTAAGGTCATTGTGGATAGTGGAAGCACCGACAATCTCGTTTCAACCGAGATGGTGGAAAAGTTGGAGCTGGAGACGACTGATCACCCGAGTCCATATAAAGTCTCATGGCTACAGAAGGGACACCAGGTGAGTGTTACTAAACAGTGCTTAGTTGACGTCAAGATAGGAGGATATAATGATAAAATTCTCTATGATGTTATTCCTATGGATGTATGTCATTTATTGCTAGGCAGACCATGGCAATATGACAGAAACGTAATTCATGATGGGAAGATGAATACGTACACTTTAGAGAAGAATGGGAGAACACATATGTTACTTCCAATAAAAGATAAGGAGGTGAAACCGGAAGTGAACAACATGATACTTCTCATGAGTGGGAAGGAACTTATGGCCGAAGTAAAGAAGAAGGAAGATCCACAATTCTTTGTGTTCAGAAAACCGAGAGTTGTTTTGACCAGCACAAGAGTGGATGATCTGCCCGAGGAAATTCAGGAACTGCTGGAAGAGTTAGTTGATATAGTGGTGGACGAATTACCTCATTCGTTGCCACCGATGAGGAGCGTGAGCCATCATATAGACCTCATACCAAGAGCTAATTTGCCAAACAAAGCAGTGTACAGGTTGACGCCGCAGGAGAACGAAGAACTCAAAAGGCAGATACAGGAACTGCTAGATAAAAGACTGATCAGGGAGAGTCTGAGTCCGTGTGTCGTTCCAACGGTACTGAGTCCAAAGAAGGATGGAGGTTGGAGAATGTGTACAGATTCCAGAGCCATTAATAAGATAACCATCAGGTATAGGTTTCCATTGCCACAGATGGATGATTTGATGGACTATTTAAGTGGAGCTAATTTTTTTTCAAAGGTAGATTTGAAAAGCGGATACCATCAGATTCGCATGAGGGAAGGCGATGAATGGAAGACAGCCTTCAAAACCAATGAAGGGTTGTACGAATGGCTAGTCATGTCGTTTGGCTTGACAAATGCACCAAGTACATTCATGAGGCTGATGAATGAAGTGCTGAAAGAGTTCATTGCGAATGAGTTGAAGATGGATCCAAGTAAGGTGGAAGTGATTAAAAATTGGCCATCACCGAGAAATATTTTCAAGGTGAGAATTTTCCATGGTTTGGCTAGTTTCTATCGAAAATTCATCAAGAATTTCAGTGGAATTAGCGCAGCGATGATGGACACAGTCAAGAAAAGGCATAAATCTTTTCATTGGACTGAGGAGGCAGAGAAGAGCTTCAATCTGTTGAAGCGAAAGATCACTGAACAGCCGATTTTGGTGCTGCCAGATTTTGCAAAGGTATTCCAAGTGAAATGTGATGCAAGTGGCTTTTCCATAGGAGAGGTCTTCAGCCAGGAGGACAGACCAATTGCATATTACAGCAAGAAGTTGGATGAGGCAAAACTGAAATACTCCACATATGATAAGGAATTTAATGCTATCATACAGGCGTTGAAGAAGTGGAGGCATTACTTGATCCCAAAGGAGTTTGTATTGTATAGTGATAATCATGCATTACAGTTTGTGAGTCAACAAGAGAAGTTGATCTAGAAACATGCAAAATGGGTAGAGTATATGCAGAATTTTACATTTGTAATTAAACACATTTCAGAGACTGCTAACAAAGTGGCTAATGCTTTGAGCAGGAAATGTTTGTTGCTGCAGGAGTTTCGGGTCAAAACATTGGGTTTTGAAAATCTGAGGGACATGTACGCAGGAGACGCAGATTTCGGAGAAGCATATGAAGCAGCTGAGAATCCAGTTCTCAGAGATCAGAGTCCTTGGATAGATTATGTAATCCAGGAGGGATTGTTGTTCAGAGGCAATCAACTGTGTATTCTGAATTGCTCCATGAGGGAGAACTTATTGAAAGAAAAGCACAGTGGAGGCTTGGTAGGTCATTTTGGCCATGACAAAACATTTGCCAAGCTGAGCGAATCATATTTTTGGCCAGGGATGCGCTCAGAGGTCAAGAGGTTTGTTGACAGGTGTCGAATTTGTCAGCATTCGAAGGGGAGAAAGCAGAATGCAGGGTTTTATCATCCATTGCCCATACCCGAGAGGCCATGGGAGGCGATAAGCATGGATTTTGTATTAGGACTGTCAAGGACGCAGAGAGGGGTTGATTCCATCTTTGTGGTGGTGGATAGGTTTTCAAAGATGGCACATTTTATCCCATGTCAGAAGACCAGCAATGCGACTCACATCGCGAACTTATTTTTCAAGGAGATCATTCGACTCCATGGATTGCCGAGAAGCATAGTATCGGACAGGGATACGAAGTTCATTGGACATTTCTGGAGGACACTCTGGAAGAAAATGTGAACTAACTTAATTTTTAGTTCAACCTATCATCCTCAAACGGATGGGCAAATAGAGGTGGTGAATAGGAGTCTGGGAGACTTACTCAGAAGCCTGGTGACAGAGCACCGTAGTAGTTGGGACAATGTGTTGCCACAGGCAGAGTTTGCTTACAACGATTCAGTGAACAGGAGCACATGCAAAAGTCCGTTTGAAATTGTGTATGGCAGGCAGCCAAGAGGAGTATCTGAGCTGAGGGATTCAGAGCAGATAATGACAAAGAGTGCAAACGCTGAAGAATTAACAGAAGCGATGGAATATCTTCACAGAAGAGTGAAGCAACGATTGCAGGAATCAAACCAGGAATATAAGCGCAGAGCGGATCAGCATAGGAGACAACTTTAATTCGAAGTTGGTGATCTAGTTCTGGCACATCTGAGGAAGGAAAGGTTCCCAAGGGGAACATACAACAAGCTAAAGATGAAGAAAATTGGGCCATGCAGAGTCCTGAAGAAATTGGGAGAAAACGCTTATGAAATTGAATTGTCAGATGACATCGGAATATCTCTGACATTCAATGTCTAAGACTTATATCCATATAAGGCTGAGGAAGCAGGAGCTGAAAGTGATGAACAGCCAGAAATCCAGTGGCAGAAGCAGATGCCAATTCAAGAGAGGCCACAGATGGAGTGTATACTTGACAAGAGAGTCAACAAAAAGACCAGACGGAAGCAATACTTCGAGTATCTGGTGAAATGGAAGAATCACTCGGTGGAAGATGCCAACTGGGAGACAGAAGCAGTCATTCAAAAGCATGGACAGACTGTACATAAGCTCATGGATAGGAGCCCATGAAAGTTTTCAAGCCGAGGAGTATGATGCAGGAGCATCGCCAGCACATCAAGCAAGCCAGCATGGAGCGGAAGACAGCTGGACATCGCCAGCACAAATTTTGAAAACACCTTGATAGTGTTGCACCAAGCATTAATGTGTGGATTTAATGAAGCGCACTTTGTATATTGTAATGGGACCTTGAGCCTTTAAACTCTCGTCCTTAGGTAGATAGACGACATTTAATTTAGTTAATGCTGGTAGATAGGATTTTAATTGTAGATTTGATAGTTTTAGAGTTCGAGAGGGAAAACGGATATAGACACCCTCATTGTATCGTTGTAAAATAAGAATCAAGCATTCAGGAGAAGAGCAAAGAAAGCAGAGAAAACTGTGAAGAACACCCATGTACAGATGTTGAATTAATAGAATGAAATTCTGATTCAAATCCATGGTTATGTGTCTATTCTCTGTGTGTTTATGTTATGCTCATGAATGTTTGTTTTCTGGATATGCATTTGCTTTGTATATGTTGTGCATGTGATTTCATGTTTCGAAACTGAAGTCTGAAAGGGAGAGGAAATGAGTTTCAATTGTTTCTCTATCTGAGCTAGGAGATTCCTGCAAGGTGTGCAGTTGAATTCATCTGCAAGGAGTGCGTTGATGAAGGCTCAGTAGTTGAACTTTTGTTGTCATTCGCCCCGAAGTTGATTTGGGTTGTTGAAGTCGAGCAGAGAGAGGTGCAGGCTGAAGAAGAGGTAGTAGTTGTTAAACTAAGCAAAGGAAGCTAAAGACTGTTGCTGCAGGAAGTGCGCAGAGTCTGAAAGATTCAACACTTGAAAATTTGTTGAATGTCGAGCGCAAGGAGTGTGTGCAAGAACCTGTGAAGAATCAGAGTTGGAGAAAATCTCAGGAGGTGTAGCATCTTCGTGGCATCGCCAAAGGAAAGTACCGAAAGTTGTGTGTGGACGTTTTAAGAATGAGTTTCAAGCACAGGCTTTGAAGGTTAAAGTGCGAGAAGGAACACTTAGCCACTTTCGCGAGAATTCTTCAAGGAGGAGAAATCAACGGTCAGGATTCGCCGAGGGAAACAGTGAAATCCCGTCGACCATTAGATCTCAATAGAGTTGCGCCGGGTTTAAGCCTAGAGGAATAGAGAAGACCCCGGAGATTCGGAGTTCGAGATATCGGGGTTTCTGTGGTAGTGGGACCCTTGTAGGAAGAAATCGCGATCCGCGAATTCCTGAGAAGATCTCAAACATTGATTTCAACAGGGGCACGTGGCAAGAGATCCCAAGGATCACGACTCAGAGAATCGGGATTCTGGAGATAGGGACTTTGCACGTTGAAATTGCGATAGCGATTTCCCGACGCGATCGGAGCCGTTGATCTGCAGGACACGTGTTCGAGGATCCAGTGGAATCGAAGTTCGGTACTTAGAAGAGTCTGTTGATCGGTGCAACAGAAATTGCGAATTCCCGACACACAATTTCTTGATTTACCCGAAAAGTGTGGGGTCCAGGCGACAACGCATAAGACAGGTGTCATCGGAGTTCGAGAATCAGAGATTTGTGAGGGCAGTGACTCACGACCGCGTGAGTACCGATTTCCCGATAGGGTAATTCCCGATAGGAGACGAGGAAGGCGTGAAGTGGATATTCCATCGGGTTTCGAGAATTTGTGAGACCCGATTCCGTGAGCGCAGGACTCGTGATCTAGCGAGGTCCGACTTCTCGATCTCGAGAAGGGAGGTCATACAGAGCATTCTGTGGGTGATAAAGTCCCAAAAGGGATTTTGAAGATTATTTTAGCTCTTCGGGCCTAAGGGAGAGAAGGTCCTAGTGGGGCAGACGTGCGCCAGGTGGCGTCTGCGTCATTTTCCCTGCTCTTTTTTACTCTTCCCGGGCCCAGCTTACGGTCTGTCATTGATCTTGTCTTTTGTTTTTCCTTTCTTTCATCATTTCGTGGCCCCTATTTATCTATTTTCCATCTTTGGAATCTGGTCCATCATATGGATTTCTCTATTGCTTTCTAGGTGTCAGCTTTGTATTGTCTTTTTGTGCTTCCCCTTTATATTTTTGTCAGCTACCATTATGGTTTCTTGTGATTCAGGTGGTTGGAAGTGTAATGTTTTAAATAACCCTATCACTTCACATTGCAGTGAGCCTTTAAGACGAGAGTCTAAACTCAATGGCATTATTTCATCTAACTTATCAGCTGAGAAGCCTGTTTTCCTTCCTAGATCTTTGTATTCCTCTATACAGGCTTCGACTGTTCCTATCTCGAACTCATTGCCTTTGGAGGTGTTACTACCCCATTTTTCTGGTTTTAGAAGGTCTTTACCACATAGTTTGGTCCATTGTAGTTCGTTTCCTACTGGTAAGAAACAAAAGATTTGGAAACCCAATAAGGTGTTCAGGGAGTTAGTTTTGGGTTTAGATGTTAGTCTAATGGAAACCTGTAACATGGCACTTTGTGGGCTTGTCGACTGAGTATCCTATCACTACTTACCTCAAGAACCACTCCAGGTCTGGATGGATAAAAACTGGCAAACCATTCTCGGCTACTCGTCGAGGGTATTTTTCTTAGAGAAAGGTTGGCTAGGTTTTCAGTGTAGGTTGTCGGAGGATGTTGAACTTCTGTTAGAGACTCGGCGGGTTTTGGGGCTAGTAGCTTAATGATAAAGCGGTGGTGTGTTGCTTTTAATCCGCATAATGAGTATTTTGTGAAGAGACACTTTTGGGTACATTTACCAGGGCTCCCTCTCCATTTCTGGAACGAATCTACTCTTAGGGCTATCAGAGACTCCCTTGGTACTTTTATCTCTGTAGATAATGCAGCCCTCAGAGCACCGAACAAAAAGGTCGGCAAAGTTTTGGTGGAGCTAGACATCCATGGTGGTCTACATGAGTCCCTGAAAATTATGTGGAGGGAGAGGAAGGTTAAGCAACATTTAGACTACCTGGGTATTCCCTTCAGGTGCAGTCGCTGCCACAGTATGGGGCATTTGCGTAGGGACTGTAAAGGAGGGGAGGTCGTGGAAGACATTGACGAAGAATTGGACAACTGACATATATTGGACTGTACTCCGGATGTCAAACTTTTTGGTAAGTTCGATCCCAACTACAAGTCTGTTACAAGGGCCCAGGATCTGCCAATAGAGAAACTATCGGGTAAGTTACAATATTTTTGCCTGTCTCTATGTAATTCTCTTACTCTGTGGGAAAAATATTTTGTGGATTCTGCTCCTATTTTGGACTCCTTCTCAGAGGCCGAAGCAGTCTCTAAAGATGGCACAGTGACTTTAGGTTTTGATTCTAGTCAAAAGTCTGTTATTTTTTACCTGGGGCCGAGCATTAGTGATAAATTCAACCCTATGGTTTTGCCTGGTATTGACAGTAGCACCCCAAATGTTGGCACGGGTATTATTGGTGATCATGTTCTTAAAGAACACCCTTCCTCACCGATTGGTGGTGGGTCTCCTTTAAAGATGGGTATTGATTTAAGTCTGCAGTGTTGTCGTGAACCAAAACTTGATGATGAAGCTCTACTCGAAGTTTTTGACAGTCTCATTCCCACTGGACGAGGTATTAATACTTTGATCCCCCTTCCAATTTTTTTGGGGAAAGCAATTTTAAATGAGGCTTTGGATGGGGAATGTGCTTCGTCTTCGAAGAATACTAATATAAGAAAGGACAAGGAATTTTTTTGGTCTAGGAGGTTGGGTATAGAGGTCTCGCCCATAAAAACCAGAAGCTCACGGAAAAAGGGGATTGGGGTATTTCGAATTCTGAGGTGAAGGAATCAACCACTGTGGACAATGGGGCACTTAGAGCGTTGAAGGCCCTAGCAAGGTCAAAATAACGATTTTATTATCCCTAAACATTCGAGAGATAGGGGGCTCCCTTAAATCCGCCGCTTTTCGCAGGGTGCTGGATCGTGTGTGTCCTGATATCATTTTTTTGCAGGAGACTCTTGTGGATGATCAAAAAGCTAGGAATTTTGTTCAGATTTTTTGCCCGAGTTGGGTTTCTAGTGCTGTAAGCTCCTTTGGTACTTCTGGGGTGCTTTTAGTATCCTGGGATACAGATTATTTTTCTCTTTAGCCTTCTTTATCCCGTGGAGGTATTTTCTTATCTAGACAGATTACATCAACTTTGTGTTCTATCTCTTTACTAAATGTTTATGGTCTGTGTATGAATAAAATAATTTTTTGGGAGACTTTGGCGAATAGTGGTTTAGTCTCAGTTGAAAATTTGATAATTGTGAGGGAATCTGAACATTACACTTTCAGCTGAGGAAGTGTGGGGAAGTACTAACTTCTCGGTTTCCTTGGCAGATCAACTAAAATCTATCTTCAATTCAAAAAACCTGGTGGATATTTGACCGGACAGGATGGTGCCTACCTGGCACAATGGTCATCAGGGATCACAGGCTATTTTGAAAAGATTGGACAGGTGTAGTATTGCAAAAAACTTAACAATCTCCCGAGATTATTATCATCCGTGGGTAGAATTTTCGTTTATATCGGACCATGCTCATATTGTTTTTCAAATGGATACCACCCCTGTAAATAAGATCTATCTGTTTAAGTTCAATCCAGTTTGGTCCAAGGATGATGAGTTCAAGTGCTTAGTTTTTTCGGTCTGGCGGGATAACAAGTATTTATCGGAAGAAGGATCTCAGCGTAGACTTGTTTGGAAGCTGAGAGATTTAAAACAACAGACAAAAGTGTGGTCGAAAAAGAAGGAAGATTTGTTAAAAAGAAGCTTGATAAATTTGGAAGCACAAATCAAAGATGCTTACTTAAGTTTAGATGGAAGCAATTCAATGAATGAAAAGGAAGTGATGTTGGGAATCTTGGAAAAAGAAAGAAACCATATGTTAATTTATAATGAGGAAAAGTGGCGTCAAAAAAGTCGAGCGACGTGGATTGAAAGCGGTGACTCCAACACAAAAATATTTCATAATTTTGCTAGTCAGAGGTGCAAACAAAAAACTATCCGAGAGATAACTCAGGAGTCTGGTGAGCAATGCAGGGGTCAAGCAGGTTTGAAAAAGGCAGCGACTCATTTTTTTGAGAAATTCTACAAAGCTCGGACTGAACCCTATATTATGGAAAAATTGGAGGTTTCAAATCTTTTTAAGAAGATGATACAAGATGAGGATTTAATTGCTTTTTGTGAACCTGTAAAATCAGAGGAAATTAAAAAGGTTCTTAATTATTTTAAGAGGGACAAAAGTCTGGGCCCTAATGGTTGGATAGTGGAATTTTTCATCTCTTTCTTTGATTTGGTCAGTGAAGATTTAGTGCAGATGGTGGAGGAATCAAGAATTTATGGTAAAATCCCTGGATGCTTAAATTCTACTTTTTTAACGTTGATTCCGAAAGAGAATAACCCTTCTTCATTTGGAGATTTTAGGTTGATTTCCCTCTGCAACCTGTGCTATAAGTTGATCTCCAAAATTATTTCAAATAGAATCAAGCCTATCCTGTCTAGTCAGTTTTCTGAAGAACAATTTGGGTTTATAGAAGGTCGCAGGATCCAGGATGCTATTGGCACCGCTTTTGAGTGTTTACATAATATTTCTAAGAGGAAAAATAGGAAATCTTTGCTTCTCAAAGTGGATTTACGAAAGGCATATGAGAATGTGGATTGGGATTTTCTGCATCTGGTTCTCCTTCATATAGGCTTTGATATTCCTATGACTAGGTCGATAATGAGTTGTGTTATCTCTCCTACTTTTGTTGTTATCATCAATGGCGAGGCCTCAGATTTCTTCAAAAGTGGAAGGGGCCCAAGGCAGGGTTTCCCCTTGTCTCCTTTATTGTTTATCCTAATTATGGAAGCCCTCAGCTTATTATTAACAAAAGGAAAAGTGGATAATAAAATTTCGGGTGTTAAAATTTCAAGTTTGGTGAACATCTTACACCTCCTTTTTGTTGATGACGTTCCGATTATGTCAATTGCGGGTATTATTGAATGGAAGGAAATTCTAGATTGCATTAACCTTTTCTGCAAAGCTATTGGGTTACAGGGAAATTCTTCTAAGGCTACAATCCACTTTGAAGGTATGAGTGAAACAGAACTGGTTCCTTTCAGAAATTTACTTGCTTTTTCATTCATAGCCCTGAACTTAGGGTTCAAATATTTGGGTTTCTTTATGAAAACTGCATCTCAAAGGGTGGTGGATTGGATGTGGCTTGTGAACAAGATTGAAAAAAAGATTGGTTTATGGTGTTATAAATGGCTCTCACTTGGTGGGAGGCTCATTCTACTCAAGACGGTTCTGGAAAGCCAATCTATATATTGGATGGCAGTGGAGTTAGTTCCAAAATTTATAATCAACCATATTCGGAAAATTTGCTTCAATTTCTTATGAAATGGTAATAATACAACTTATCATTTCCACTTATGTAGTTGGGAGGTTTTGTCGTGACCAAAGTCTTGTGGGGGTTGGGGTCTTAGAAATCTGGAGCATTTTAATTTAGCTTTGTTAGCCAACAGTCTTTGGAACACTCTCTTTGGCAGAGGGTTATGACATAACATAGTAATGGACAAGTATTTAAGACATTCTAATGTGATCCAATGGTTTATATCGGCCATCTTCGAAGCTTCTTCTGCATCAAGAATCTGGAGGAACTTGCTGAAATCTATCCATTTGTTACTTCACTCTCAGGTTTGGCTACCTGGGTCGGGAAATCAGATTCGTATAGGCAGAGATATGATCCTGGGTATGGGGGAAAAAGCCTTATTATCTCAGGCTCTGCTTGATCATCTCTCTAGAAAGGAGATTAAGGTGTTGGTCAATGCGCGGAACCCTCAACTGTCAAGTGATTTTTCTGATCTTTGGTTCAACAACGATACTTTGGGCTTAAGAGGCTCTCTTGCAGCAGAATGGAACCTCTTTATACAAGGTCTTTCAGCAGCGAGAATCTACCTCGGTGAGGAAAATGATAAACTGCTATGGGAAGAGGGGGATTCCTCTATACAAGTTACTGTAAAGAATATTTACCTAGCCATTGTGACTACTCAGAATTTTAAATTTTCTTCCAAATGGATACAAAAATTTTGGAGCTGGCAAATTCAACTTAAGATCAAACTCTTTTCATGGCTGACTATTTCCCGGAAGATTCTAACATGCGATGGACTTCAAAGAAGAGGCATTGAAGGGCCTGGTTTATGTATTTTTTGTAAGAATCATGCAGAAAGCATTGATCATCTCTTCATCAGCTGTGTTTTTACCAAAAAATGATGGGTTTTGTTAAAGAATTCTTTGAAGTTAAAGCAGAGATGGTTGGGCCAGGATATAACTAAGGCTTATTATAATTGGATCACTGATAAAACTATTCCTTCAGAGGTGGCGGCCTTAACCTGTTGGTTTTTGTGGATCGAAAGGAATAGGGGCATCTTTGAAAACAAGAGGCCTTCGGTTTTTCAGTAATGCATAAGGTAATGGGACTGTTTAGACCTAAAAGTAATGTTGTCCCTAATTCAGTTGTTAAGGAATGTTTTATACTTCATGAAGAAGGAACAACCATTGCTTTCTTTAATGGGGCTGCAAGAAGTGATCGATCATCCCATGGGGCCGGAGGAGTAATTAAAATTTCTAAGATTTTGATCTATAGGTGGTTTTTTAATTGTGGTGGAGGTACAAATTCTAAGGTTGAATTATTAGGAATCTGGGCATCACTGTTTCTAGCAAATTTCCTGGGTATTCAATGGATGCAAGCTTTTGGCGATTCAAAAGTCATTATTGAATGGCTAAATGAAAAGGGCAAATTGGATATAGTAGCTATTGAAGGATGGAAAAAATGCACAAAGCTTTTATGTAAAAATTCCAGGCCCTTACTTTCCATCATATTTTCAGGGAGTTTAATAAGGAGGCAGATACGCTTTCCAAAGAAGCACTATTGTCACCTGCTGGAAGGTTAAATTTTTATCAGTGGGAACCCGGAGGAGGGGGTGAAACTAAGAATTTGGATATATTCTAAACTTCTCTACCATGAAATGGTTTTATGACTTTTTTTGAATCTTTATTTTAGTAGAAACATCGAAGGGGATAAACAGTTAAGTCCTTTTGGAATGGAAATTTTGAATCTTTTCATTTCATTCCAGTGAACTGTAGGTTTTTTTGTTTTTTTTTGCTTGAAGGAAATATGAGGCGCCTTGAATAGGCCTTTATTTATGTACTCTGGATGTAAAGGAATTTTGGAATCCTATGTATGGTCAGTATGTAAAGAAAATTATATCTTTAATATAATTTTGAGCAATTTTTCTTTAAAAAAAAAAAAGTAAAAGTATTAAGGTTGTATAAACAAAAGCTAAAATGATAACTTTGAATATTGTAATTTTTTTTTTCCATATTTTAGAAAAAAATAATAAACACAAG
>WSFP011477517.1:0-16730 GCA_009831015.1 Picea engelmannii
CCTCCAACGATCTTATTGCCTTGGATATACATGAAGTCAAAGAGGCCCAATCCCAGAGACTCATTTTGGATGGAGTAAAGGATCCATTCATCCCACACCTGGCTGAAAAGAAGGTAGCCAAAGAAATGTGGGAGGCACTAAAAAATCTATATGAGGCTAAGAATGAAAACCGTAAGATGGCACTCAAAGATAAACTACATTCAATCAAGATGACAAAGGGTGAGAGTGTGGTTCCATATCTTACCTGATTGGCACAAGTTAAGGATGAATTGGAAGTTGTGGGGGAAGTCATCTAAGATTCAGAGCTTGTAAGGATAGACTTGAGAGGTTTTACAAAGGATTAGGAAGTCTTTGTGAAATGCATTGTGGGACGTGAAAAACTTCCAGATTGGAGAAAACGTTGGGATAATTTCACTCAAGAGGAGATCTGGGTGAATGGAGAGAAGGGAAGAGAGGGAGTTGTTGAGGAGAAATTTTCTCTTCTGTTAAAGGGAAAGGGAAAAAGTAAGAAGGGTTCCATGATTGACATCATCAAAGTTCGTTGCTTTGCAAGCAATGAAAATGGCCACTATGCAGCATAGTGTCCCAACAAGAAGGGGACAGAGAAGGAGGACAAGAAACATGTAGCATCCTTTGCAGAGGTAAATGAATTTAGTGAGAAGTTTGAGAAAAAAATTTCTCTTGTCTCCATTGTTTCTAGTGGCAACATCAACAGCTTTGAGTTTCACAGGACTTGGATGGTGGATAGTGGGGCCACCAGTCATATGACAGGAATGTTGGACTCATTTCTGTTCATATCTGATATTGGTCATGATCATGTCATGAATGGGACTCACCAGATCAGAGGAGTCGACAACGTTAGGTTTCTATTGGACTTCAGAGAGACCCTGGAAGTAGAAGGGATATTGTTTGTACAAGGGTTGAGAGTTAATCTCCTCAAAATATTAGCTCTGGAGGATGTTGGATACGTAATCAAATTCGAACGTGGTTATTTTCATATTCATGCAGTATATGCGGTTCCCATCAGGATAATTTTGATTGGAGAATGAAGAGGTAGAGTATACATGGTGCTTGGCCAGCCTGTGGGATGTCAGTTAGGTTGGATATCTGACTGAGAGGGGGAGAAAGAATCTCAAAGGATGAAGATGCACCTGAATGCCATTCCTCAGTTCATGGATATACTACTAGCAGAAAGATAATTTGGTATGATTTAAGCCAGTCAGAAAATGCTCAAAGACGAGACAGGATTTCTCGAAGCATCAGTAGAAGGCACAGTTCCACCAGACCAGTTCAGAGGCAACATTCAGGTTCAGAGGGAGCAACCGCTGCAGATATCTTGGAGTCTGGGAATGGTCATGGAAGTGGAAATGTTAGGAGGACCTCCCTCGTTAATAGGGAGTGTTGAAATTTAACAAGGGATGTCCTCATTCATGTTTTTGTGTTTTTTAATGGGGGGGACATAAAATCATGTTTCCTATACATGTTTTATTTGTAAAGTCACTTTTTTAATAATGTGATTTTATAAAGTGAATGTACTTTATAACATAAAGTGATTTTAAGTTGTGGGACCCAAAAGTATTTAATGTGCATTTATTAATTACTTTGTAATTAATGAGGAGCATTAAATGTGAGCCCTCAGATTAGAATTATGATAGCCATTAGATTGAGTTGGTTATGTAAGTTAGGGTTTCTTGGGAAAAGAGAGAGTAAATATACATGTTTTGGAAATAAGAAAAGGACACATAGAAGACATACAAGAAAAGGAGAGAGAGATCATATTTCTAAAGAGATTTCTATAGAAAAGTTTACAAATTAAATTAGAGTGCACAGTTCCCAAGATAGTGACATCATAACAGTCTGTACAGTAAGAGAGATAATCATCCATACAGAGAGAGGACAGTATGTACAAAAAGAAGGAAGCACATTTTTCAAGGAATAAATTCGTACAGGTAGTATTGTACCTATTAACATGATTCTCGAGGCAGATTATTGTGTATTTATTGTTGTTGTTTGACATCTGAGCAATGACACGATTTCGCAGAAAGAAATAGGGCCGTAGTTTGTGGCACGTGTGGGCAGTTTAGAAGCTTGTTTCATGGCTCAGATAAGTGATTTTCATTTCTGATTTTGTTGAGTTGGAATCATTAAATTTATGGGTTGTAAATAAATTTCAGATTTTCTCTTGAATAATAGAAATAATCTCTCTAGGGTTTTCCCCGCAGTGGGGTTTTTTCCCTGGTCATTGGACCAAAATCACTTTTCTACTTGTTGCATTATCAGAGTATGGATCAGTGATTTGCTTGAATTAAGTATTTTATCTTTCAGTTGCTTTCTGTTTTAAGGCATTTATTAAAGACTAAAATCTTAGGTTAGTCAAGTGTTTGACAAAATGTGTGAATGAGATATTTCTGATTTTTTCATTAAAAATCTTCACTTTTCTCTTAACTAACTTCTTGTTTCAGTCACTTTACCCAAGAGTGAAAACACTTGAATAGGGCACATAAGATGGCCACCAAGGTGAAACAAGGAAAAAAACATAACTTCCAAGCAATCATGATCCATTATCTGAATTCAACCCATGATCCTCACCTAAATTCCTAGTGCATTAAATATGACACTTTATATGAAACAGAGACTAAGAGTACCTCATGTGTGTTGAGTCACCATCCTTGGATGAACCATGTTGGTCAAGTGAAAAGGACTGAGTTGTGCAATCATGAGAGAGGGAGGCATCTAAGGGGATCCTATCAATGGAGAATATTGATCATCATCATCATCGAGATCATTTTCTTCATTACGGGCCATGATACATGATCTCCTCTAGTTACCCCTATGTGAAAGGGGATAGCAATACTTTAATTTTCTTTTGTAGAATCTAGCATATTTTCCTTGATTCAAGATAACTTATTGTTGAATCTAAGATTAAGGTGAGATCAGATTGACTATTAATCATTTATTTAAAAGGATGGTCATAGTTAGTGGATGAATTTGAAGCTTTCCAGTTAATTAACCCTTTGACTATTCCCATGCCTCAATTTGACTAATAAGGCAACTTATTGAAGGAGTCCATTCACATGCACTAAATAAACTAGTCATATGGAAGGTGAAAGTCAGAAGTTCGAGGCTACAAATCTAATGGATACTATGATACCTAAGCATGGAAAATATTATATAAATCCAAAAAGAAGAAAATCTACCCCATCTAGCATGTAAATGGCCACTTCATTCCCCACCCATAAATTACTAAGAAACATATTAGAAAAGAAGGCGGGGAAAAGAAGTTAACCTTGTGGGTGATGCAGACAATCTCCACTAGGGATATGGACACCTAGCTAGTAGTGAAGCAAAGTCTATGATGTTATGGTGACTCCATCGGGGCTATGAACACTTATGGGCAGTGAAGCAATCCATGAGGAATGTTTTATTCCATGATTGGGGAAAAAATTTCAGCCCCCAAAAATAATCCATGTGGTCATAATTACATCCTGAATTATTGGTTCACGTTAAATTTAATGAATATCATAATTTAAAATATATTCAATATAGGTGATAAATTTGTTGAGATAGTTTGCAAGAGTGATCATTGATTCTTTCACAGGGAAATTGTTTGATGACCTGCTTATGTTTCAATCCTTCAACTTCTATGAAAACACGATGAATATATATTTATTCCTATTCATAGCTCGATGATTTATATTAGAGACTAATGGATTCATCCAATGTATCTCCATTTGTTGAGGCCATAACTGACCTAAGGTATGAGGCCTTGTGGGCCCACCAAATTTTTAAGCACCATTGATCTCTTCTTATTATCCTTGTGGTTTAAGCTTCAATCAATGCTCTTAGACAATTTCAAGTTCTTTGTTAGAGTCCTAACCCACATTAATTATTAATATATTAGTTATAGTCATGTCTAGTGTGTAGGATACACAATGTCCTCTTTATATAATGTTTATAAATTAAGGAGATCCATTTGAATAGGCATCTCATATTGTGCATTTGGATATCTTTTAATTGGAGATTACCCCCTTGAAGAGGCTTACTATTCACTCAATCAATTTTTCTAGGCATGACATTGCTAAAATTGGTGTTAATCAATGTTCATTTGATTATTTGGTTCATAATGTTTGGTATCAATGTGAAGGATCCTTGGTTTGGCTTCTTTAAACGAGCTATCTTACCATTTTCACTATAACTTTTTGGAGGACTATTTTTAGTGATAATTTTTTTATGGTGAATAGAAAACTTATCAAAATGATTTAGGTAAAAATTGTAGAATTTGTTTCACTATATCTTTGTAGTTATAGGCTATGCAAGTTAAGATTTTTGTCTAGTCCTCAAAATAGGATTAAACGGGTGGTTTTGGTAAAATAGTCATTTTTTAATATGTTGACCTCCAAATCTAGTTCCACTAGTGGAATTGGAAGGAAGACAAACCAAAGTGTTTCATATACAAATTTTAGATTCAGATCTACAAATTTCAACATGTGGTCTACCAAACAAGTCTGATCTCTTGAAAGATGTTGAAATCGGTAATTTTTGGGAAAAACATCATAAAATTTATTAGGCACATCAAAAAATAATGATACCTATGGAAGTGAGATTTAAATTTCAGACTGTAAAAACTTAGGGGATACAATAACTATAATGTCTACCTATAGGAAAGTTCCCAAATAAGGGCTTAAAGAGGTATTTTAACTTGAAACTTTCATAATGTTGATCAGAAGATATATTTGAGATGATTCAAAAAGTGTACTAAATACAAAATAGAGGAGATTTCTAGGTAAATATTAGTTGTGTCCCACATGGAAAAAGGTGGTGGAAAAAAATTCTACACCAACTAAACCTCAAGAGATCTCATCCATGAATCATGAATAAAATATATGGAAATCAACAAAAAGGATATGGAAAAGTTGAAGAATACTATCGAAAAATTATAGAAATCCATGGTAGGCATGCTCATGCATGCCCTAGATGAGAGGATTCCTAAAAGTGATAATGTGATCCAAGGAGTTCACGAAATTAGAGATACAAAAAATTGAGGTTGAATGACCTCCCACCAATAATTATATTCCTAGAGCATTTAACTCTATTATTAGACCTAATCATGGATGGGTTCCTATGGTACCATTTTCCCAAGGTTGAACTAAGATAGTTTGATGTAACATATGTGTTGAGCCTCCAAATTGACATCCCCGTTACCATATTATACTCCTCATTTATACCTTTTTGGCCTACCTAATCTTGGATCAATGATGAAGAACCCTACCTCCAATCACTAATAAGGTCATAAGGTAAAGTACAATTGAATTCATGCATTTTGTGGTTTATTAAGCTAGGAGCTAAATATTTCATGTACGAATGTTTAAAATTGCCATGTGTAGCCTTTGACCTTTGGATGAAGTCCAACACTTCTATGTCAGCTCAGCTATCTAGTACTTATGCGCTAGATTGCCCACTGTCTGAATCAAGTACCAAGTGCACCTTTCGTTCAGATCCGGTACCCACAGACCATTCACTATCGCAATCTGGTAACAATGATCGTAGATTGTTCTAGTCTGGGACCAACCAATTGTGTATTGTTCGGATCCGGTACTATCTAATGAATCTCACCTGTAACGATCCGGTACCAATACAGGAAAACAAAGTATGCTAAGATTGGCTCCAGATCATGCCTAGGATAATTGTTGAGTGTTTATGAAATCATCAAGTTCTAGCAAGACTATATTAAGCTAGTTTGTTTATTGCTTCATCCTCATACACTTTGTGTCATGAGGATGAAGCTTAAAATATGTAACCAAATATATAAATTTGACAATTGTTGATTTGTAAAAGATTTCACCTCCTTGTGTTTCACGACTAAGACTGTTTAAATAGTCATGGCAAGGATGGTGGAAGTAGTAGAGAGTTAGCATATTACAGCATGTGAAGCAACATTACATATTGTATAACATCTCTTGAGATTGAAGTTTAATAGAAGAATGTCATTTATTCCCATGTCTTGATCAGTTATGAATGAATGTGAGTTGAGTTAGTATAGTTTCATGTTTTAAGGTTTTGAGCAAGAGTGATGTGTGGATTAAAGACCAACTTACTGTAGACTTCAGTCGTTGACCTGTTGAAGCGGCAAGGGCCCACCACCCAAAAAAGGTCAGCATCCTCATAGATTAGTGTTAGTATTTGATTTCAATAGTATAATTGTTAGACTAGTTGAAGCTTTGATTCTCCCAGATAATAGCAGTATAGTTTTAGTTTAGGATTTCGATTATATGATTGCTTAGGGATCCTTGTTTACTCTATTTTTGCATATGCTTCGTTTATGTTTTTATGAATTTATTTTTTCTTAATGGACATGGATGTTGCCAGTAGTAGTCAAACATAATTGGAAAATAACTAGTGAAGTTCAGAATAGAATATTGTGAACCACAACATACTCAATATATTGGCTATTGAAATACCCATGCTATGCCTTGATGATTTATGTGTGATTCCCTTTTCAGAAGTGTGATTGCATAGTTAGATTTATGGGTTAGATAACGGAGTTGATCTGTCAAAGAACTCCATGTCATATTTGCATGTATCCCAATGGAGTAGATAGCTTCTTTGTGAAGGAAAACCAAAGTGTGTTTCAGTTTGTTTTATTTCTATACTCGTGACATCAGAATTACCTCTCTTACTGGTGTCTTGTAACTCTATTGATTATGAATCCCGAATTGATCATTAATGAGTTCATTATACTAATCATATAAGCAACACAACATTTTTGCGCCATTGTCGGGGAGTTGCAAATGGTAGGAAGTGATTTTAGCTTAGATTGTTTGCATAAGTTTTTTTGAGTAATTTTAAAGGCTGCTTGAGGGAGGAGGATAAAACATTTAAGACGTGATTGAAGAGCCATGCATCCACTAAAGTGGGATTCTCTGAAGCCAGGTTGCCTTCTTACCTTCGATATAGAATTAGGATTTCAATTGAGTTAAGTATTAAATTTTTATGAATAGATATAGAGATAATAAGGGTATATTTGTAAGCTCTAAAGATTCAAAAACAAACCCCCCCACTAATTCAATTGACATTAGAGCAGGAAAAATTCCACCAGGAGGGAGTTCAAGGGGAGCCAGTGAGGCTCCAGAAGAAGAACCTAGAACTGGAGAATCAACACTGGGGAAGATAGAACGTGAGTCTATTGAAGGAACTGAAGATACACAAAACCCAGTTTCTGAACCATCTATCAGTGGAGGAGGAGAACCTAGAGAAATGGTAGAAGAAGAAAGAAACAAAAATGTAGACACTGAGATTGAAACCTTCGGGTTTCCAATCTTGGATATTTCTAGAAAAATCATCATGAAGAATATCCCATTATTATCATTACCCAATTTCAGAGGTATGCCAACTGAAAATCCAGACTTTCTTTGATTCGAGTTTGACATATTATGTAGAAGCTATAACTACTCAGACGATGCCCAAAAACTTAAGCTCTTTCTAGCCACAATAAAAGACTCAGCCTTGAGATGGTTCATGAGCTTAGGAGAAAATACAATTCTCTCTTGGGATCATATGAAAGAAACATTTTTATGGAAATACCAAGACTATTGTAAGGATAATGCTAAAAATGACATTTTCAAAATGCAGCAAATAGAAGATGAAAGATTTGAAGATTACTTAGAAAGGTTCTTATACAACTATTAGAAATCAAAATTATTCACCACAGACCCAGTTGTAGCAAGAACTGTATTTTTGAAAGGTATTAGAGATGACTGCATAGAATTTTTAAATTTCTTAAGTTCGGGAGATGTTCACCAAAATCCCTTTGTAGAAATTGCATATTATTGTAGAAGATACTCAAGGGAACAAGCTAAAACGAGCAAAGGAACAAGAGATTCTTTTAGCAGAAATTCAAAACAAAGCTCATGGACTGTCACCAGAATTGAGTTAGGAAAATTATTAGAGAACTTTAAAACAGACATCTTGAGCACAATCAATAACCAGTTAGATACCCTAAAACTGAAAAAGAAACAAGAATAAGAAGTTGTTTTCGCAATATTTTGTCCTAAATGTCAAAAGAAACACCCTGGGAGAGAATGCCCATTAAATGTCATAGAAGTTTGTGGCCTATGTACTCTAGAGCACCCCACATCTGAGTGTCCAACTTTTCTTGAGTTGCAAGCCATGTATAGGGGAGGGGGAGTCTCACAAGAAAAACCATACCCCTCTAGGAGGCCTTGGAGAGCACAAAACCCCAATGCATTTTATGACCCTAATACACAACACCAACAACAACAATGGGGTCCTCCTCCAATGCCCTATTCCCAATGGGCACCTCAGCAAGCTCAAACTCAACCTTGGCAACAAGGTTGGAGGGGGCCTGTGTATGGGAATCCATCTTACCCTACATATCCCAATTAATACCTGAATTTAACCCACCTCAGATGAAAGCTTTACTTCCACCTCCTATACAACACCCTTGAACCCTAACTAGCAGCAGCAAGCACCTATAAATGTCAATCAACAACCACAAAACCAAGATGCCCACAACCCTCCTAGACCAAAAGCAATCCATGCCCAGCCAATTCTTAACCCCAATAATCGACCCACCCACCCAGTGAAGAATGCAACAATACAAACCTTTCCCACCTATGAAATTCAACTAAGATCTGGGAAAGTTGTAAATCAATCAAATTCTGGAGTAATAATTCAAGAAGAAAATGATAATCATTTTGAACAAGAAAACACTCAAACCACCTCTGAAGAAGGAGAGACTTCCCCTCATATTCCAACCACTTCTCAGTCCGTAGGAGTACCTCAACAAAATAATCTTCCACCCTACCCCGAAAGACTATTAGTGAAGAAACCTGATCCACCCTTGGACAAAGACATAAAAGATGAGTTACGAAATGTATGTATAAAAATACCTCTGCTGCAAGCCATGAAAGATATCCCCATATATGCCAAAATCATAAGGGATATTTTCCTCAAGAAACCTGGAAGGAAGAAGAAGGAACCTACCCTCGTTCAGGTGGTAGGACAATTATCTGAATTTATTTATGAAATACCATATAAATATAATGACCCTAGAAATCCAGTAGTCACTGTTGAAATTAATGGCATTTCATTACCAAACACACTCATTGATTTGGGTGCAAAAATTAATGTAATGCCTTTTGACACTATGAAAAAACCAAAAACTCCAAATCAACCAGTTAAGACCAACCCAAACCATGATAGAGTTGGCATATAAGTCATTCATTAGCCCTGCAGGAAGTTTAGATGATGTCACAGTTACACTAGCTTCTTGGGAATATCCAGTAGACTTTCTAGTCATCTATTCCAAATCATCCTCCAAACCAGGACACCCTGTGGTTCCTGGCCACCCTTGGATGGCCACATCATATGCCTTTATCAACTGTCAATCTGGAGATATGACTATATCCAATGGCACACATTGCCAAAAGCTTGTTCTATTCCCTCCTGCCCAACCAACACAAGAGATACCTCTTTGGCTAGAAAACCCTTATGGAGAGGAAGATTGCATCTGACCATTGTTAACACTTGAACAAGTAAAAGGTATGCAAGAACAGTCAGATGAACAAGTATTAAGTTTATTTTTGGTTGATACAAACTGCATTGAATATCCTAGGTCTTTTGCAGAATTGTCACACATTTTCAATTCTGAATTCCAACAAACTTGGAACCCTAATATCACTCAATTATATACTTTATCACCAGCTTCCTCAGAGAAGGACTAAATTATTGAACTTGTTGAGATTAGCCCAGGAAAACCTTTGTATATCAACTCTAGTTTGGAACTAGAACAAAATATACAAGTAATTGAAATGCTCCGAAGACAATTTGATGCCTTTGCATGGGATTATGCAGACATGAAAGACGTTCACCCTGACACATGCACACATCATATCTACACTAATGAAAAAATCAGACCAGTTAGACAGCCTCATCGAAGGATGAATCCAACCCTCAAAGATATTGTAAAAGAGGAATTGCAAAAACTCCTTCAAGCCAATCTCATATACCCCATTTCAGATAGTCAATGGGTGTCTCCACTTGTCATAGTTCCCAAGAAAACGGTAAGTTGATAATATGTGTATACTTTAGGGAGTTGAACAAAGCCACCCATGGGGATTTTTTTCCCTTACCCTTCATTGATCGGGTGTTGGATACCTTTCCAAGAAAGAAGTGTTTCTTGTTCCTAGATGGGTTTAGTGGTTATAACCAAATACAAATAGCACCCGAAGACCAGGAGAACACCACTTTCACCTTCCCATGGGGAACCTATGCTTATAGGGTTCTTCCTTTTGGACTTTTCAATGCCCCAGCCACTTTTCAAAGGGTTGTCCTAGCCATTTTTCTGACTTGACCAATTATTGTGTAGAAGTCTACATGGATGACTTTACAGTCCATGGAAATGACTTCCAGGAAGCTTTGACTAGTCTAGAAAAACTCTTGATTAGGTGTAAGGAAACTAATATTTCCCTAAGTAATGAAAAGTCAAATATGATGCTCACTGAAGGTATTTATTTGGGACATCACATCTCTGGTTCTGGAATGAGAGTTGATCCAAAAAAGATTCACAACATCACACAAATCATAATACCTTCCTCACAAAAGTAAGTTCGCAAATTTTTATGGCATGTTGGCTACTATAGAAGATTCATTCTGAATTTTACAAGCTTAGCTATTCCCTTATTTAAATTATTATCTAAAGAAGTTGAATTTAATTGGAATGATGAATGCCAAGTATCTTTTGAAATTATAAAATAGAAATTGTCAAGTACTCCCGTATTAAGAGGACCAAATTGGTCCCTTCCTTTTCATATATGTACTGATGCCTCAGACACAACCCTGGGGGCAGTTCTTGGACAAAGGAAAAATCAGCTGCCTTATGCTATTTACTTTGTCAGTAAAAATCTTTCCCCAGTAGAAGTTAATTATACGGTCACAGAAAAAGAATTGTTAGTTGTAGTCCATGCTATCAATAAATTTAGACACTACATTACAGGATATCAAGATTTTGTACACACTGATCATTCAACCATCAAATTCCTAATGAAAAAACTAGTAACAAACCCTAGGGTTACAATATGGTTGTTATTATTACAAGATTTTAACATCAATATTATTGATAGACCTGGTAAGGATAATCTTGTGGCTGATTTATTATCTAGAATGATTCATCTGGGAGATAATGCACCAGTAGATGATACCTTTCCTAATGAAAATTTGTTTGTTATTTCTATATTTACTCCTTGGTATGCAGATGTAGCTAACTATCTTGTAACGGGGAAGATGCCTCATAAATTGTCTCCTAGAGAAAAACAGAAAGTAATTCAGCTAAGTGAAAACTACATGTGGCATGATGATTGTCTTTACAAAACAAGACCAGATTTGGTAATCAGGAGATGTGTAAGGGAAGATGAAATCCATGATATTCTGCAAGCTTGCCATGATGGTCCTTGTGGAGGACACTTTGCTGACAAGAGGATCGCTTATAAAGTTATGCAATCTGGTTGTTATTGGCCTAATATTTTCAAAGATGCCAGAACTTATGTATCCAATTGCAATGAATGTCAACGAATGGATAAGCCTACTGCACGAGACCAAATGCCACTTCAAGACCAAGTAGTCATTGCGCCTTTCGAGAAATGGGCATTAGATTTTGTAGGGCCCATTAACCCTGCATCTAAAAAGAAAAATTATATACTTGTGTGTACTGACGATGTGACTAAGTGGGTTGAAGCAAAAGCCTTACCAGTCGCAAGCGAACAATCAATGGTAGATTTCCTTTTTAATGACATCTTTACGAGATTTGGTGTACCTCGAGAAATTGTGACTAATCAGGGGAATCAATTCACCTCTCATCTATTCAAAGAAGTTACAGAACAGTACCAAATCAAGCACGGAAAATCTACACCTTATCACCCACAGGCGAATGGACAAGTAGAATCCACCAACAAAGTCATTGAGTCCATTCTTACTAAAATAGTACAACTACACCACAAGGATTGGGCTGACAGATTACTAGAAGCCTTATGGGCTTATAGAATCACCTAGCGGAATACAACATGGCATACACCTTACGAATTGGTGTACAAGAAGCAGGTGCTTCTCCCCATAGAATTCCAGATCAAAACCTTCAAAACTGTTGTACAAGTTGGCATGAACTTAGACGAAGCTCAACAACAAAGGCTCTTGCAGATTAATGAGCTAAATGAAATCAGAAAGGAAGCACTTCAAAGAACCACCCTCGTTCAAGAGTAAAGAACAAAATGGCATGACACGTATCTTAAAAAGAATAATTTTCAACCAGGAGATTGGGCCTTGTTGTATGACATCAGGTTCAAGAATTTCAAAGGCAAGTTAACTACTCATTGGTTAGGACCTTATGAAATTGACATTGTCTATGATAATGGTTCAATTAGAATAAATACAATTGACGGACATCAAACACCCCTACTCGTGAATGGGCACCGAATGATAATTTATAGCAAACCCCTGTCAAAAGAGGAATTTCTGACACGTGTGCTACAGAATTCAGATATGCAGGTGATCAGTAAGGAAGGAGATCTTCCTACTGATCCACATTGATTGATTGATTTACTTCTTCTTTTTTAAATTGTACATAGGTGTGGATTGTGTTTTGTTAATAAGCTGAAGGTAACAATGGATTCTTACCTCCTTTGTTTTACTTTCGCATGTTATTTTTGTTAGTCGATTTCTATAATTTATTTGATCTTTCACGAACTTGCTAAAACATCAGTTGTAGGCATCAACAATACTATGTTTTGGTCCGGTACCAGCAGTGTTGATCCTGTACCAAAAATTTTGTTATGGTCCGGTACCAGCAGTCTTGTGTTGGTCCAGTACCAGAAGTTTGTTCTTATATGGTACTATTAGGATACATCACCTAATTGACAAAGAATGTTATACTTATGTGGAGCCATGCAGTAACCCCTTAAGTTGGAACCAAGGAGTTGAATGCAGCATCAAATGGCATCCCTTATGAAGCATTTTAAATTTCTTTTGGTTCTGTTGCTGACTAAAGGTAAGTATTTTTAATTTCTTTTGGTTTTGTTGCTGACTAAAGGGAAGTATTTTTAATTTATTTTGGTTATGTTTCTGACTAAAGGGAAGTATTTTTAATTTCTTTTGGTTATGTTGCTTGACAAAGAAGACACAATATTTACCTATGTTGTTAAAGGAACCATTCTTAATATGATTCAAAGTCTAGAGATTGCCTTTATCCATTAGTTCAACATGATTAAAGGGATAAAAGTATATTAGCCTATAAGTAACCATTTCACCCTAACTAGACTTCAACAGTAATCATTGGATTATATTTATTAAAGAATAGCATATGAGTATATGAACACTCTTTGTCATGGGCACACTAGGAAAAATTTTATGGAAAAACTCAGACAAATAACACATCTGGATCATTCTATAAATCTGCATACATAAGTTTATTTTTCCTTCAGACAAATATTTAAAGACATTCAAATAAGAGAATATACCTTCTAACCTAATACCATCCCAGCTTGTAAAAGGGATTTCAAATGAGCCTCCCCTATCACCACACAAAATCATTCTTTAACAAAAACTAAAATAGGTAACGATGGACAAGAAGCCTCTGATGGAAAAAGGGTTTAAGAGACTAACCCACCGGGATACTGAACAGGTCTGCTGGCAGCAAGTACCGGTCTGTGGTATGACTAGGCAAACCCATCAGGGTACTGAACAAGCATGTTGGAAATGGGGCATTCTGCCCGAGGAAGGTATGCCTCTCACTAATTATCACAACTGCCCCACCGGAGTACTGAGCAGGCTTGTTGGCAGTGGGTTCTGGTTAAGAAATGTCTCATTTATACTTGTCTGATTGAAAAAATCACTTTTGTCATAAAAAATGAATACTACAAACAAAGGCCACTATTGACACTTATAAGATACAAACTCCAGATTAACAAACTGAATACTACAAGCAAATGTCCATTTGAGAATCACCCTAAGTCAACTTTACCGGTCTGACATCTAAAGCCTATATTATCTAAGAAGGAAGCTTCTTAAGAGTGATGCCTTGACTAGGGAGTCTAATCTACTTATACTGTGAAATTTATATATAACATCTAATGATAGTAAATCTCTGAAGCAAGTTAGGTTAGATCTTTTCTTCAAGCAAAATATAAAAACCTCCCTATTTTCATTGATGAATGTTTCCCTTGTCAATTAGTCATCGGAAGAAAGGCAATTTCAAATTTTATTTTATTTTTAAAAGGCATGGGATCATATGCTAGGTAATAAATGCACTTTTGGAATTTGATTTGATCTCTCATCTCTTATAAATTTTCTTCCATTTGTGAAAAGTGTGTCGGGCCTTTTGCATAAGGATATGAAACATCCATGGCATGGGGGAGGGTCAAAGAGCCCCTATCGGGACTCTTTTTCAGACTCAGAGATAAGCCTGTTCACCATACAACCATGCAGAACCAGACACTAAAGAAGAAACTCAAGACAAGCACAGAATAAAGAAGTATTCATAAAGTACAGTAAATTCTAGTAGTAAGCATCTAGAAAACTCCAACCTAAAAAGATGAACTCTGACAATACAAAGGCAGTTGCATATGTTATGGGTATTGGTTATGCAATAGTAAAAGCAAAGGTAACATGGTATTATTTATTTTCCTTTGCTTATAAAACTACAAAAGGCATGAAAATGTATACTAGATCTTATGACCTTAGTATTAAAACCATGCACCTAACTTTCACTTCTCGCATACCCGTATGCTTAACCTTAATCAATGCCCTCGCCACATAAGTGCTTGAAAATATGAGGGAGGAAAAAATCGCATCAAATGTGTGAATGTGGGGATGAACGGAAATAAGAATGGCCAGCAATGATGAGCCACGACCCCAAAACCAAGAACATGCTTCATCCTTAAACCATCATGAATCTATCTCGCACGATTCAACACTAAAATTCGCCGCTTAGGGGTCCAATTGCCAATCCCAAACAACAATGATTTATTGATACCAAACGTCCCATCACCATCATTGCACTAATGGGCAGAAATGAAATGGCTTATCTGGGTGGTGAAGCCATCCAGATGAGCCTCATCTTGTCTTAATCCTTCTTTGTAGCATCTTTATTTAAACTCACCATTCGAATTATTGAAGCCATCACCATTTCTCTGATTGTTACCCATCTCTCTCCATTTTCAAAGCCTTTTCCTCTCTACGACATCCGGTACCAAACCCTCACGCTCACAGCTGACTAAACCCTTGCGCTACAACCTGGTTTTCACTTACAGTTTATAAAGATGGTTGTAAGTAGACATGAATCGGTCTTCCAGATTTATAGGGAGACCAAGGACTTCCAGCTATGTAGAGATAAGTATGCTAGAGTGGGATGGATGCCATTTTTAGAGAAATTCACATGTTATCATGAGACGGTATCGCATGCATTTGTTTAGGGTTACGATGGAGAGATTGTGCACATAGGAAATATACAACTAATCATCAATGAAGCAACCTTAAGGGAAGCCACAGGATTACCCAGTAGAGGATCCAAGTATTTAAAAGGAGTAGTAATCAATAAAGAAATGTGCCAATGATTTCTGAAGGAAGACCATCAACACCCTGATTGGAAAAAGGGGATTTCTAGAAACTACATCAAGGAAGAATATCATCAAATGCTTACTAGTATTCAACGATTCCTCACTTGTGAGGGTAGGTATGCTGTAACTTTCTTATATCATCTTAGGCTTCTATTGCACTTTGAAGGAGGCCCTAAAATTGACTTCCCATATTTTTATGGATGAGCTTGAACAAGATGGTAAGAGGTGTCAAATCCTCTCCAAAAATGAGAAGACTAGCATTTATCATCAGGGTCTTATCTAAATGCTAGTTATACATGAGATTAGGAAGTGAGGTTTTAGTTGGAAAACCCTCATCACTCAACACCTTTCCCCAAAAAAAGAACCTATAGAAGAAACCCAACTTGCTCCTGATAAAAATAAGGAACCTAAGGAGAAAAAGAGCAAGGAATCCCCATCATCCTCCAGAGCAGTAAAGGATAAAGTTGGTAAACAAGTAAGGCTCTCTTCCTCAGATAATAAGACTCTTAAAATTCAGGAATCAAAAGGTAAATCTGAATTAATGGAGGAGATCGCAATAGTAGCACTTGAGGAGAGGGGTCATACGTCAAAATCCTTGAGGAAAGAGAAGAGTAGAGATGAACAGTCTATAGAACAATCTCCTGTAACCATTCCACAAACAGAGAAGAAGAAAAGGAATCTTGTGAGTACCTCTAATCCATTACCCCCTTATAAAAGAACTACAAGGAGTATGGAAAAGAAAGGAAAAGTAGTTATCAGTCCTTATAAACATGAAGACCCAATAGATCTTACCTCCCTAGACCTATTAGCCTAGGAAGACATCCCTAGTTTGACAAAGGAACAAGCTATTATTACTTTGTGTGGGATGAGGGAGGAAGTGGAGGAAAGAGAATTCATCCATCCAGAGACAATAAGGCCAATGAAGACCTTGACAAAAGAACAGATGAATAAGCAGATTGGGAAGTTGCAAAAACAAAACCAAGAGCTCAAACAAGAAGTGAAGGAATACCAACTATTGGATAGGTATATCAAGAAGGAAAATGAACAACTGAAGGCAACCAGCCAACAACTCCAATATGACCATGAAGAGACTTCTAATAAGCTCAA
>WSFP011477518.1:0-16729 GCA_009831015.1 Picea engelmannii
GTAACAGAGGTTGAAATAGAGGAAATAGGGGTAGAAGGGGGAGATTTCCAAATGTCTTTTGGCAACAAGGGAGACACAAGAGAATGATGTTTTCCAAACACTTTGACATTGACTATGAAGAATTTAACCAACTAGTACAAACTAGATATTTGAGCCTTGGTGGACAGCCAACATTGCCACAGCCTCTAGCTCCTCCTAATCCTCTCCTACATCCACATCCCAACATTGAATATTCTCTTGAGCCCTATGTCCATCCATCCAATGATAGTTGGGACAACAACCCTATAAATCCTCCCTCTGATATTGCTCAATGGCATGAAAATCCTTTGCCTCCTCCCCCTCCTCTGCATTCAATACCACATGTTGCATATGTTCCCTCCATGGCCTATGCACCTCATACAAATTACAATTTACCTCTCAATGACCCCTAGATTGATAAGGGAAAGGAGCCTGTTACTTCTCCTAGCTCATAAGCATCCCAATCCTCCTCTATAAATTCCAAGCAGCAATCATCCAAAGAAGACAGTAATAAGAGAGAGATCACCTTCAGTGACATGCACGTCGAAATAGTAAAGAGAGAATTGAAAAAAAATTATTATGAGAAATTTCTCAATCTAAGAATAAATGTGTCAGAAGGAAGAAAGGAAAGAGAGGAGTTAATCAAAAAGAAATATCATCACTTCTTTTAATGTGTATTATCACATTGCTACTAGGACAAGCATCAAACATATGATATTATTTTGAGAACTTTAAATATCATATCTTTTTAATATTTTTGGGGGATATAAGTGTTTGTTGATTCGGTATGTTTTGATGGGTCACTTAT
The DNA here is from genome assembly GCA_009831015.1 of Picea engelmannii. NCBI lineage: Eukaryota > Viridiplantae > Streptophyta > Pinopsida > Pinales > Pinaceae > Picea > Picea engelmannii. The sequence goes on from WSFP011477518.1 coordinate 827, forward strand.
TTTTTTATATATTTCATGATTCTGATATATTTATAGTATTTAATCATTTTTGGAGTTACAAGAGAAAAAATGGAAATAAAGGAATGAAGACCTAGTGGGATCCCACTTATTATTTAAATATTAATTACGCTTATCATAAATAAGGTTGTCTTCTCCTAAAAAAATTTGTTTACATTTACAAACAAAATTTATTTACAATTTCTAAACAAAAGGTAGTTGAACTACCCAAACTACCTTATGAATACATAAAATAAGGAGAGTGAGACAAAGACATGGGGGAAAATAGAGAAGTAAAACTTTTGATAAGGTTTGCTCTAGCCTCAAGTGAGATTATTGTTTGTTCATTCCATACTGAGTTTCATTAGAGATGAGTTAACTTGTTGATAGCATGGTTATTCTGAAGGTGGCAAAGAAAGGAATAGAAAGCATTGATTGGTGACATGCTCCAAGGTCATTCATTTTCTTGGATATATGTTTGGTTTTAGTTAGAAGTTTTGAAATAATTTCAGTGCTAATTAATACTCGTTTTGCAGAGTTCAAAACAATGATGCACATGTAGCTTGAATTGATCCAGCTCGATTTTTTGTTCTAGTATTCATTTTTTTGACACTAATTGTCTATGTATGAATCAAATAACATCTTGGACTTCTAAGTCTAACACTATTCCAAGCCCTCGTAGGGGTTTGAAAAGATAAACTCAGTTGTAACTCAGATTTATATTAATAAAATTATTTGTTGATTTCTTCTCATTTATGAGACTTATTGTATATTGATTTTCAAAATTGTATTTTATTTATATTTGCTTATCCATATATTTTCATAAATTCATTTTGCAAGTACTTTTTTTACTTCGTTATAGTTTGTTTTGTATAAAAGACACAAAATTTTGTATTTATAAAATAGCATTAGATCCAAGAATCACATTTCTTGAGGTATGATTGAGATTTTTGTCAAGATATAAACCTAAGGTTATAATCTCATCTATCTCACTTAGCTTGAGGAGATTCCAAAATGTTTGAGTGAGGATTTTTCCATTCCTTGCATCAACAAGGCCAAGAAGGGAAAAGGAAAGGGTTCCAAGGGTAACAGTGAGGGGGTAACCTCACAACCGAACAAGAAGAAGGACTTGAGTAAGATCAAGTGTTTCACATGCCATAAGAGTGGTCATTATGCATCTCAGTGTTCAAAGAAGAAGAAGGGGCAAGGCAAAATGTAGTAGGTAGCAGCATCAACCGAAACTTAGTTGGATGAGTTTGTAGCAAACTTTGAGACAGAATTCACATGAGTCTCTGTTAAGAACCAAATATCAAAATAGCATAAAAAACCTCGAAATAAGTACTCAATGCCTTAACAGAGAGAAAATTTCAGATAATAAGCCTCTTCGAAGGGGAAACCTCCTAATACACCACATAAATTTACAAATACAAGATGATTCCAAATGAAAAGGTCTCCTTGGTATATATATGAGACTATGAGGTACAATTACAGCTAATGGACCCAAGCCGACATAAATAAAATAACAAATACTAATGTAATATGCCCCAATTAAGGGGTAATGTGTCATTATTTAGGGCTTAACATGCCCCTCCCCTTCAGACAAGTGTTGTCTGCAACGCTTGAGTAATTTTGGATGCTTCTGTATAAAAGACTCATCTTCCCAAGTGGAATCTTCAACGGGTAGTTTCTTCCACTTAATAAGATACTCTGAAATGAATCTATTTCTCAGCTGGAGAATTCTTATGTCAGTGATAGCTTCATGCTCCAATATTATTTTTCCTTCCTCGTCAAGTTCTGGAAATATAGTTTGAACTAGGATCTTGTCACCTATAACCTTATTTTAGCATGAAATATGGAAAACTGGGTGTACTCGCGAAGATGCAGGCAACTCCAATTTGTATGCCATAGTACCAATATTTTGCAACACCTTATAAGTGCCATAGTACTTTGGTGATAATTTATTATCCTTCTTAGCTTGCTTGAGGGACATCTTTTTGTATGGTTGTAGTCTTAAAAATACCCAATCTCGTACTTCAAAACTTCTTTCACTACGATGTTGATCTACTTGTTGTTTCATGCAATTTTGTGCCATGGTCAGGTTGTCCTTTAAGATTTGGAGAACTTGTTGTTGATGCTTGATGTGATCTTCCACTGCTTGAATCTTATATTTTTCTTTTAGAGAAGAAGTGATGGAACGTGGGTGATATCCATAGAGTGCCATAAATGGTGTCATTTTTGTTGCAGTATGAAAGGAAGTGTTATACCACCATTATACCAAGGGTAACCACTTGAACCATAGTGTTTGTTTATTAGAGACAAATCAACGAAGGTAGTCTTCCAGACATTTGTTCACTATATCGATTTTTCCATCAGATTGAGGATGATAAGATGAGCTATATGCCAATTGAGTACCCAAACAAGAAAATAATTGTGTCCAAAAATGTCCAGTGAAGATGGGATCTCTATCACTTACAATAATATTTGGGCTTCCATGTGATTTTTGAAATGTCTCCATGAATACAGTGGAAATTGTATTAGCTTTGAAAGGATGAGGGAGTGCACAAAAGTGTGTGCACTTGGTAAGTCTATCGACAATCACCATGATGGCACTCTTTCCTTCAGAATTTGGTAACCCTATGATGAAATCCATGGAAACCTCCTCCCAACATTGACTTGGGATGGCTAATGGTTGTAAAAGACTTGGGTTCTTAATCATTTCCACCATATTTTGTTGGAAAACCAAACATTCTACCACAAACCTTTGAACATGAGTTTTAAGGCCATCCCAAAAAAATTCCTTCTTGACCCTATCGTAGGTTTTCAAAAAACTTGAGTGCCCTCCTACCGGATATGTGTGCAATTCCAAGAGTACCTTTTGTTTGAGTTGGGAATTATTACATAAATGTAAGCGATTTGTGTACCATAGTGAATGTTGGCACAGGGGAAAATCCAGGGTTCAATGCTTCAACAGTGCACCAACAAAACCCTAACTACCAGCCCTTTCGGCAACGCCTATGAAGCAAATGAAGTCTCACCCAAGGTAGAGGCAGGGGGGGTTGTAAGACTCAAGTGTCTACAACCAAGTTGGGACACAAATTTGTGATTGCAATACTTAACAGAGCACTTATCCAAAAACATGCATTAGATTACGATCCCCATTTACATCACAGATTTAACCCTTATTACAGAGCAACGCAGTAATAACCAAGATCTAACACTTCCAATCACATAGGACATAGCATTAGCTCAGATCTAGCATTCATTCACATCATTAAGCACTAAGCTACAACATCAAATGCATCCATTATACATAACATCAACAACACTAAGAAAATAATCACATAAGCAACATCGCACAAAGCATATCAAGACACAGGATATACGTGGTTCATCCCAGTGTGGGGCTACGTCCACCAACTTCTTCTTCTTCTTTATTATTCTTTGATCTCCTTACATTCATTTGTTCCTGTGCACAAAGCCACAGAGACCAACTTCGCAGTGGACAGGTGATCTGGGCACAGTGCACTAGATCCACCTTCCTCAAAATCAAGTCAAGGCATGGAGTCAACTCCTTAATAGCATAGAGCACTTACAACTTATTGCACTAAGCCAAAATCAACCTATCATGCACATAGCCACTAGTAGTCATGCACTAAGCCGATCAGATCTACTTCTTACATCGCTTAGCTACTTATTTATACAATTACAACAAGTCCTAAACATGGGAAAACCCATGGACCAACATCCCACAACCCAGTACATAAACCCTTTGCTGTGTCCACAAACCCACAAAACCAGCGAGATCCTGCGATCTCTGCTCCGCCAGGGCGCTGCATCTTCGACCAGCCTGTCGAAGTCCCAAAATTGGCCAAACACGACCAATGTTTCCTCAAAACTTGGTCAAGGGCCAATAGGCCCCCAACACTCACCTGTGACTCGTCCTTAGTCACTCAGATATGGGTAGTGTTGCTTCAAAGGCCTCAAGCTTAGCTCGAGTTGCCTCAACTTGTTGAGAGTCTCCTTCTTGACAAACTCCTGAATAACTTGCTCTATAATAGGCCCTTCCAGGCGATGTTATATCGTCACAACTACTTGGTCTAGCTATGAGCCTTGGCCTTCAATCTCTTCAAAAATCATGTAGGCTTCGTCCTGCATTGGTTGGAATCTTTGTGTCACCTCCATGAATTTGCTCAGGATGGTAGTAACATGTTGTTGGACTATGTGTTGTTCCTGTGATCGATTCATTTTATCAACTGCAGTAAGCAGCTTCATCTGCGCCTGCATGGTGGATGTATGTTGCTTCGCCTCCTAGAGTTGTGCTTCTAGTTTCTTCAGCTCTGGGTCTTCTGCAAGGCGCTCATAGGTCTGTGCACTCTGATCACTTAGTTGCTTCCACTCCAAGGTGAGTGTCCTGATTCTTTCTACTGTGTTCCTGACAGTTTTTTCCCTTTGATCATGCACTTCTTGCGGAGTGCTTAGTACTGCTTGGATTTCTAGCTCCATTACTCTTTCTTGAAGCTGTTGAATGGCTTCGGTGAGCTACCTGACTTGCATCTTAGTTGAATTTGGTTCTTCTTGTGCCAAGCCCGGCACAGAGAAAAGTGCTTTAGTCACTGCCTCTTTGACCACAGTCTGCTCTATAAGCAGTTGGTCTTTTTCTCTCTGCCTCTTCACTTTGTCCTCCTCGAACATCACCCTAATTTCATCTTTCTCCTGCTGCACAACTCAAATTTTCTCTAAGACCTCCTCCTTTTATTACTTCATGGATTTTGTATCCTTCTCCTTTTCTTCTTGGACTTGACGAAGTCGAGCCTCTGTTGCATTTGCTAACCTTTGTAATTGGGTGGGCTCATCCCCTAATTCAACAATTTATGTTGAAGAAGGCACAGTAGGTACTGCGCAGCTCAAATGGATAGCTTGTTGTATGTCTTTGAGCTCCTTCTCTATTATATCATACAGTGTTTCTTTCTTCACTTCATGTCTCTGTAGGATATCCTATGAGGCGTCCTCCACGACTGCGATGATGAGATCAACATTATCTGTTGTGAGCACATTCTTCGACTGAGGCTTATTGGCTCTAGTCTTCTTCTGTGCTGAGGGTTTCTGCAGGGAAACCTTCCTTTTCTTTGATGTTTTGGCCTCTTTAAGGGGATCCTTCGGCAGTATAACTTTTCCTTTGTCTTCATTTTCCCCTCCTTCTTCTTGGTTCACTTCATCTCCTCCTCCTCCTACGGGTGAGTCTGGCCTACTTTCCTCTGAGGCGTTGTCCTCCTCATCGGTTTCTATGTTCTGCACTTCCTCCTTTTTCTTCTTTTTCTTCATGCTAGTTTGTCCATCATGTTCGACCCGAATGACCAGGGGACTTCCGATGATGTCGGGATCAGAGAGTTCTGCATCTTCCACCGGTACGAGGAACTTTGTTGGCCATTATTTGGTGATCTAGTCCATGTCTTCATCGGTCAGTTTGTAATAGGACTGCAACTCCTCCTTACTTTCATCCCTACGCACAGTGATGTAGATAAAGTGTCGATTTGCACGGAACTTCGCTAGCGGCCTATCCCGACAACAGAACCATTTGTTGGCACAGGGGCAGACCCAGGGTTCAACGCACCAAAAAAACCCTAACTACCGGCCCTTTCAGCAACACCTGCGAAGCAGATGAAGTCTCACCTGAGGTAGAGGCAAGGGGGGTTGTAGGACTCAAGTGTCTACAACCAAGCTAGGACACAGATCTGTGATTACAATACTTAACAAAGCACTTAGCCAACAACATGCATTAGATTACGATCCTCATTTACAATGTAGATTTAACCCTTATTACAGAGCAGCACAGTAATAACCAAGATCTAACACTTCCAACCACGTAGCACACAACATTAGCTCAAATATAGCATTCATTCACATCATTAAGAACTAAGCTACAACATCAGATGCATCCATTATACATAACATCAACAGCACTAAGCAAATAATCGCATAAGCAACATCGCACAAAGCATATCAAGACACAGGATATGCGTGGTTCATCCCAGTGTGGGGCTACGTCCACCAACTTCTTCTTCTTCTTTATTAGTCTTCAATCTCATTACATTCATACGTTCCTATGCACAAAGCCACAGAGCCCAACTCCACGGTGGACAGGTGATCTGTGCATGGCGCACTAGATCTACCTTCCTCCAAATCAGGTCAAGGCACAGAGCCAAATCCTTAATAGCACAGAGCACTTACAACTTCTTGCACTAAGCCAAAATCAACCTATCATGCACATATCCACCAGTAGTCATGCACTAAGCCAACCAGATCTACTTCTTACATCGCCTAGCTACTTAGTTATACAATTACAACAAGGCCTAAACATGGGTAAACCCATGGGCCGACATCCCATAACCCATTACATAAACCCTAAAAACCCTTTGTTGGGTCCACAAGCCCACAAAACCAGCAACATCCTGGGATCTCTTCTTCGCCAGGGCACTCCATCTTCGACCAGCCTGTCGAAGTCCCAAAAGTGGCCAAACACGACCAATGTTTCCTCAAAACTTGGTCAAGGGCCAACAGTGAATCATTTTTCCATGTAAATGTATATGATGCACTGGAATCCTACTGCAACCTTTGAATGAGAGTCCACACATTTTCATCATTTTTCCATTCATCCCTTGTTTCTATTATCCAATCAGGTTGGATGATCAAGATAGCACAGAGAAAGGCCTCAACATCTTCACCCTTTCTTGAGAGTGCATCTGCCACAACATTTTTCTTCCCTTTTTGTCGATGATTTCAAAATCATAACCCAACATCTTGGTCAGCCATTTTTGTTGTTCTTCTTAAGATAGTCTTTGTTCCAAGAAGTATCTAAGACTATCATGATATGTTTTGACCTTGAAGTGTCTGCCTATTAGGTAAGAGCTCCATTTCTTCAATGCATGTAGTATTCCCATCATTTCCTTCTCAAAAATGGGTTTGTGTAAGTCCTTTCCTTTGAGTGGCCGAATTTCAAAAGCAAGGGGCCTTCCTTCTTGCATTAGAACAACACTAATGTCATTTCCCAAGGCATATCATTCCGCAATAAAGGTTTTTGTGAAGTTTGGTGTGGTCAAGATAGGAGCTTTGCACATCGCCTCTTTAAGTTTTTCAAAAGCTTGAGATGCCTCTGGAGTCCATGAAAATGCATCCTTCTTAGTTAATGTCGTTAAAGATGTTTCTATTCTTCCATATTTCCGAACAAACTTGCAATAGTAACCTATCAAACCCAAAAATCCTCTAAGATTCTTCAATGTTTTGGGAATTGGCCAGTTTGTCACAGCCTTAATCTTGTTAGGGTCTACCTTGACACCTTCATGAGATACAATATGACCCACATACTCTACCTCCTTCACCCCAAAGAAACATTTGGATGGTTTGGCATATAGTTGTTGCTCCTTTAGTAGTTGTAGCACCTTGTCAACATGTTGAACATGATCCTCCCAAGGCTTGCTATAGATTAGTATATTATCAAAAAAATACTAACACAAATTTTTGAAGGAAGGGCTTGAAAATGGAATTCATGAACCCTTGGGATGTGGAAGGTGCATTCGTAAGGCCAAAAGGCATGACCAAAAATTCATAATGGCCTTCATGAGTTTGGAATGTTGTTTTTGGGATATATGTTTCCTTCATTCTAATCTGATGATACCCTGAATGGAGATCCAACTTTGTGAAGTAGATTTCTCCATGTAATTCATCCAAAATTTCATCAATGACGGGAATGGGAAAATTATCTTTAAAAGTTATCTTGTTAATCTTTCTATAATCTGGACACATACGCCATGATCCCTCTTTCCTAAGTACTATTACCACTGGTGCAGAGTAAGAACTTTGGCTAGGTCTAATAATGTCAGCTTCTAACATTTATTCAACCATACGCTCAATTTCACTCTTCTAGGCATACGGGTATATGTAAGGCCTAATGTTAGGAGGAACACTCCCAGTAATTAGGTGAATATCATGATAATGATTTTGAGTGGGTGGAAGACCTATGGGAATATATTCAAATACTTTGGAATGCTTATCAATGATCCCTTGGAGATCTAGGGGAATAGATGGCTTAGATGTTTGAAGATGTAATGAGCATAGTTGTACAATTACACCATGATGCCCCTTTTTCAATAAATTTTTCATGCCATTAGAGTTTATTACCTTACTGGGTTTCCCTGTGATACCCCATAACTCAATTCCCTTTCCTTACAATGAAAATTTCATGAAAAGTTCTTGAAAATTAAAAGCAATTGTTCCCGATTATTGTAACCATTGGACTCCTAGTACGACATCAGCACCACCCATGGGTATAGAATTCATTGGACTATTCATTACATATTCCCCATAGTAAGATTGATCTTGTGGCATTTTCCTAAGCAATTTATAGTTCCTCCATTTGCAATCATTACTTGAAACTCTGGCACTGGATATATAAAGAAATTGAGAGCTTTGGCTAATTTATAGTGAATGAACTTATGAGTACTACCATAATCTATTAGGACTATTACCTTTTTCTTTTTGATATATCCTTCGATCTTGAGGGTTTGAGGAGTGCTAATTCCAGCCAATGCATTACATGATATCGTGGGAGTCAACTCTTCAAAAGAAATCTCTTCTACGTTTTCATCTTGAGATGGTTCTTCTTCTTCTTCTTCTTCTTCTTCTTCTTTTTCCTCTTCACAATCTATGTAGAATAATTTCTTCTCACCACGCTTATGTCCCTTACTGTACTTGTTGTCACAATTAAAGCATAAACATTATTCTCTCGATAGACGTTAGTGTTGATTTTTAAATAAGCAAGATTTAAGCATGAAGTTCATTCCATTTTAGCATTTTACTTAAACCATAAACAATTGTGTTGCAGCAACCAAGATCACAAGAAGAAACACCATGCACAAGTACATAAGAAGTATCATGGGAAACCCTTCTCAACAAGGGAAGAAAATTCAACCAATCCTTTGCTATATTCTTCAATAGAAAGACCTCCACCACCAAGAAAACCTAGCACACAAAAGGGTGCTCACAAACCCTAGAAGATTAGCGCCCAATAGAGGTGTGCACTTTTCCCAAGAAGATGTACTTGCTGAAATTTCCAAACTCACACAAAAGATATGATTCCTCAATGGGGAATCTATATTTACTTATATTAGACTTGACCTGTCAACAAAAGTGTCTATTGGCACAATAGGGCCAACCTCTCTAACTCACAATATAATTAATATTAACCAGATTAATTATCTTTTACATTAATAATCAATTACATTAAGGTGGGGCCGACCTGTACCCTTTACATTACAATTAGGGTTATAGGCAGGTCTGATTCTTGAACAATATAGCAAGGGATATCATACACCCACTAGTGCTCAGCCACTAGGGGCACATCCGTAAGGATTTCCATAACTCTATATCACTACATTACATAGGAGAACCACTCTCACTAGTGCTCAGCCACTAGGATCACGTTCCCATGTGCTCGTCCATAGGCATGTCCACTCAACATATCTTCTTTCCCACTGCATTACATAGGAGAGTCATCTGGAGTTCATCATCTCAAATCTCTGCTCAGATGAGGCTAATGCATCATATTCATCTATGTCTCATGACGATGCACCTAGCTCTATGGGAATTCACACTTTCACATTGTGCTCAGCCACAGGTATGTCTAACTCAACAGATCTCATTTCTCACTACATTACATAGTAGAATCATCTGGAGTTCTTCTCAACTCTCTGTAAGGATGAGGCCATCACTACGTTCTAGTTTTGTCTCGGATAGGAACCACACTCCCATCTCAGGGGTTCTCTCTCAGTTCAACTCAATCAACCTCTATCCTGGATAATGTTTCATGTAGTTGTAATCATCAACACTCCCTCTCAACTAGGGAGGAATTCTCCATCAGGCCAAGTCTCGCACGGAAGTACTCGAACTTTGTCTTGGATGTAGTCATCAACACTCCCTCTGAACTAGAGAGGTATTCTTCACCAAGCCATTTTGGTGAAGGTGTCTGCAATCTGTTCACGTGTAGGAAGGTATGGCATGTGTGTTTCTTTCCCTTGCATCAGGTCTCTGAAAATGATATTTTATCTCAACATGTTTTGATCTATCATGAAACACAAGTTTATCAAAGAGCTTCACACAACTCTAGTTATAATCATAGAATCCATCTCATGATCAAGTAAATCTGTCAGAATTTTATGAAGTCGCATTGCTTCGCACACTCAATGATATATACTCTGCTTCTGTGTTATTCAAGGCCATAGAGCTTTGTTTCATTTGCACCAGGAAACCATGACAACCTTCATGGTAAAACAATAACCAGATGTTGTCTTATAGTCCATTGTACTCTCTACTCAATCTGTATCGGCATATCCTACAAACTCAAGTTCACACTAGAGGCATATCTCAGGCCATATCCAACTGTGCCTCGTATATATCTCAATACATGTTTTTTTGTTGTCCAATGAGTCTATCTCAGATGACTCATGGAATGACTAAGTACATCCACTGCATAGCATGAATTAAGTCTGGCATTAACCAAATACATCAGTGATCCAAGCAGTTGTGGATCAGTCTCATCTAAATCATCATCAATCTTTTTCTTCAAATCCATTACCGTGGATTTGCATTATGTCATACTGAACTTATTTAATATTCCCACTGTATATTTTCCTTGACTCAAGAAAATCTCATCGGTCCTCTGTCATACTTCTTGTCCCAAGAAGTAGTGCATCATACTCAGATCCTTCATCTCGAAATAAGAAGTCAAAGCTTACTTGAATCCAACAACAAGGCTTTTTGAATAAGTCATAAAAATCAGGGTCTCATCACCAACACTGTAATAATATAGGTTTGGATCAGCAACACTCTTGGTGAAACCCAAACTCATTAAGAATTTATCCATATGATATAGTTTCCAACTCATAGATGGTAGTATGTATGGAAGTGTATCGGGCTTACTGGATCAAGTGTCTCATCATAGACAACTCCCTCTATTTGTGAGAATCCTCTGGCTATAGACCTCACTTTGTATTTCTCGACACTTCCATCAACTGCATGTTTGATCTTATATATCCACTTGGAAGTCACCACGGACTTCCCTTATGGTCTCTAAACAATATCTTATACATCATTCTTTAATATATATCGGTAATCTTTTGTTATGGCATCTTTCCATACCTGTTCTCATGTTGCTTCTCTAAGACAAGGAGGCTCAGAATCAATGAAGTGGCTCATGACTGAAGGATAGCTCGAAAATATCTTTTGCTTTCTTGGGATGTGCCTTGAGAGGCTTATATGTTTCTCTAACTCCTGCAGAGTAAGCTTTGGCAGGTCTTTTATGCCCTACTGCAATATCTCTAAACATATCAACTAAAGCAACTGGATCAACTGAAATAATGTTTGTCTCCCTCTGAACTGTTGAAGGGGGAGAAGGTATTGTCTCACTGTCAATCTCCATCTGAGATTCTCTAGATCTTTGAAAGGTTATCTCTTCTTCAAGGACAACATCTCTGCTTGTCTCAATCAATCTCTAACTTGGGATGTCGATCTGGAATGTCTTTGAAGATTCATTGTTATCCCATAAACGCATCATTTCTCCCTGAAGGTCTAGCTTGGACTTCTTCTCTTTGGGTACATGAAAATACATTGGGAACCCAAATATCCTGAAGTTTTCAATATCAGGCTTCACTTCGGTGAAGGCTTCTTCGGGAGTTATGTTTTTGAAGGCCTGGGGAAGACTCTTGTTCTTGAACACATACTGTGTCATGCATGCTTATGCCCATAGAATTATAGAAAGATTATGACCATGCATTATTGCATTGGTTGCCTCAATGATGGTTCTAGTATTCCTCTTTCTCAAATAGTTTTGACTCCCTCTGATTCAAGTGACTTTCTCTGAAGGATAAACATATTCCTTTGTTGCTAACCTGTCTGGAAGAAGAAAACAAGGGAAACCAAAACAAGAATATCTCCTAAAGGAAAATAATGAGTACATCTCTAGAATCAAAATAATTTAAGGATTGTTTTCACAACTACAACACCTACTTGTAATGTAGCAAGCTTTAGAAATATAGGTTAGAGGAATGACAATTACAACAATCAAACCTAGGGTCTTCACTTCCAGTGTGTTGTTCATTTGAATGCACTGAGATCCCTTCAGATCCATGACTTCAGCAAAATGTTCCTTCCTCCAGCAATTTCCCTCATGACAATGATAAAAATAATATACATACAAGTGCATACCTGACGGTGCTGATATGATTTCTCCAATGGCACCTGGTTGATCTCTGTCCTCGTGACATCTTCATGAATAGGGTAGTCATAGTGTCACATTTTTGTATCACCCACAATAATCCTTCCTCTGAAGTCTTGTCTTCCATCATAGTTATGTTCATCACCCACTTGAAGTTGCATTATCCATCAAGCTTATCTTCCATCATAGTTTTGTTCATCATAATTTTAGATTCTTCACAAACCCTTGTCAACTGAGCTAGAAAACCTAACGACTAGCCTAGGCTACCACTTTTAGGTTTTGTTGGACTTATGAATGCCAAAAATAAGCCTTTGAAATATAGGAGAACACCGGTGAGCTGAAGAGCTCCTTCAATGAGTTGCAAAAACCCTAATTCTAAAATTTCTACAGAAATTAGTGAAACCGTAGAAACCCTAGGGCCCAAAATTTCAAAATGCTCAGAATTTCACTATGAGATTCTTTGGAGGTGTGTTGGAGGAGGATGTACTCTCCTATTCCAAAATTATCCCCAACGTTCAAGTATCAAGGGCTGAAACATCTCAGAAAGGAGGGTCGTACGGATTTTTTGGAAACCCTAGGAGGGTCATACAGTTCTGCAGAAAAGAGAGGAGACTGGTAGATGCTTGTGCAATGGGTTCTTCAAGAACTATGCTCTAATACCATGTTGATTTTTCAATAAGAAAGGTTTAAGCATGAATTTCATTCCATTTTATCATTTTACTTAAACCATAAACAATTGTGTTGCAGCAACCAAGATCACAAGAAGAAACACCATGCACAAGTACACAAGAAGTATCATGTGAAACCCTTCTCAACAAGGGAAGAAAACCCATCAAATCATTTGCTATATTCTTCAAGAGAAAGACCTCCACTACCAAGAAAACCTAGCACATAAAAGGGTTCTCACAAACCCTAAAATACTAGTGCCCAAGAGAGGTGTGCACTTTTCCCAAAAATATGTACTTGCTGAAATTTCCAAACTCACACAAAAGATATGATTCCTCATTGAGGAATCTACCTTTACTTATATTAGGCTTGACCTGTCAACAGAAGTGTCTATTGCCGCAACAGGGACAACCTCTCTAACTCACAATATAATTGATATTAACCAAATTAATTATCTTTTACATTAATTATCAATTACATTAAGGTGGGGTCGACCTGTACCCTTTATATTACAATTAGGGTTATAGGCAGGTCTAACTCTTGAACAATATAGCAAGGAATCTCATACACCCACTAGTGCTCAGCCACTAGGGGCACATTCGTAGGGATGTCCATAACTTATCTCACTGCATTACACAGGAGAACCACTCTCACTAGTGCTCAGCCACTAGGATCATGTTCACCTGTGCTCGTCCATAGGCACATCCACTCGAAAGATCTTCTTTCCCACTGCATTACACAGGAGAGTCATCTGGAGTTAATCATCTCAACTCTCTTCTCAGAGGAGGCTAATTCATCATCTTCATCTCTGTCTCATGTAGATGCACCCAGCTCTATGGGAATTCACACGTTCACCTTGTGCTCAGCCACAGGCACGTCCAACTCAACAGATCTCCTTTCTCACTGCATTACACAATAGAATCATCTAGAGTTCTTCTCAACTCTCTATAAGGATGAGGCCATCACTACGTTCCAGTTCTGTCTCAGATAGGAAAAACACTCCCATATTAGGGGATCTCTCTTAGGTCGACTCAATCAATCTATGTCCTGGAGAATGTCTCACGCAGTTGTAATCATCAACAGTTAGGAGTGGTCCTTCCAGTAGCCATATCCATATTTTTACTTTCAACATATCTCGCCACCTTGAAAGCATTCTCCAATGATTTGGGTTCCCAAAGGCAAACCTCATGTTGAATGTTATCCTTTAAAGTTCCTATGAATACATCAATCAGGTGCTCATCTGGAATACTATTTACCGTTATATTCAATCTTTCGAAGTTCTCAATGTTCTCCGCAACTGAACCCTTTTGCTTGAGATTTATCAATTGGCTAAAGAAGGTATTTCTCCTTGTATCCTCATAGTGTGCTATCATTTCTTCCGTGAAAATTGTCCAAGTGACAAGTGATTTGCGAGAACAAAGCCATCAATACCACAAAAATTGATTGGGTTCTAAATATAAAGAAGCAATTCATACCTTTTGTGTGCATGGAACATCATGTAGTTCAAAGATCTACCCCATCTGAAGTATCCATGTGATTAGATCCTTGTCATGAAACTTCCTAATATCGATCTTAGGAAAGTGGTTAGTCTTCAACCCAAAGTTGGAGTTTATCCAATCTTTATTCATCTTCCTTGTGTCCTCATCATGAATTTCATGGGATACATGTTCACTTTTAGGTGGCCTCTCTAGTAGTAAATTTTTAAAACCTTCCATGATCTCCACTTTTAAATCATCCATCTTAGTATCCATTATTGCCTCCAACTTAGCTTCAGTTGAATCCACCATCCCTTGTAGTTCATCTTTTGTTACTATCTTCTTTTGTAAATCACTTATGTCTCTACGCATTTATTCACCTTCATCAAGAATCCAAGTAGGATTGTCTGAAGGATGATTTGGTGTAGAAGTTCCCTTTTTTGGTGGCATGTTGGTCAAGTATCAATTTTAAACCTTGATTTTGAGGTGGTTCTGCTAGACGATCTTTCTTCTATTGTATCTCCAAAATTTCATCCCTTCTAGGTCTAAAAATTCTATTTTGTAGTTCTATGATATGTCTTCTCTGCAATGCCATAGGTCTGATCAAAATTGGATGTTCCAAGTGGAATTTATGGTAACTTCCCCACACCTTGTTTATTTTTGGCCCTTCCATGAGAGCATACTTGTATAGTGTTCCAAGAGCACAATATCTGATATTTGTTTCTGAAAATTGCATTAGAAATACTAAAGACTATCCATTGTCCAATGCAACTAGTCTCACTTAATTTGGAAACTCATTAAAGAAGATAACATTGTTTTACCTGAAACACATGTTTGAGACTAGTTAATATGACTAGTCAACTACCCTATCTTACACAGGGTGTATCTACAAAACTAGGATGACCCAGAAGCTTAAATTTGTAGCATATATACCTTGATAATTTTTGTGAATATCCCCTGGGTTTCAGGGTCTGAAATATCACAGAAAAAATTTTATAGAAAAAATTTTGTGATGACTAAATTCATGGTGATTCTAGAACCCTATCTTACACGGGCTATATCTCCGAAAGTGTAAGGCCTCAAGAGCTAAAATTTTAACCCTGCATACATTGATCCATATGTTAAATACACTCCAAGGAGTTCCTTCTTAAACATCATACAAAAATATTTATAGTGAAAATCCCAAGGTGTTGCAGATGCAACATCGAAACCCCAATACCTTGAGCTCTGATACCAAATGTTAAGAACCAAATATCAAAATAGTATTAAAAAAACCTCAGAATAGTACTCAACGCCTTGTAAAAGAGATAATTTAAGATAATAATCCTCTTTTAGGTGGAAAACTTATACACCACATAAATTTACAAATACAAGATGATTCCAAATGAAAAGGTCTCATTGGTATATATAGGAGACTAGGAGGTACAATTACAACTAATGGACCTAAGCCGACATAAATAAAATAAAAATACTAATGCAATATGCCCCAATTAAGGGGTA
>WSFP011477522.1:0-16729 GCA_009831015.1 Picea engelmannii
TGGCAAGAACTGTTTAAGCTACAAGGCACACAATTGCATCTCAGCTTAGCTTATCATCCCCAGACAGATGGTCAAACGGAAGTCGTCAACAAGTGTTTGGAAACCTATCTGAGGTGCTTTGCATCTGAAAAACAACACCAGTGTGCTCAATGGTTACCCCTTGCCGAATGGTGGTACAACACTACATACCATACAGCCACTCGCATGACTCCTTTTGAAGCAGTGTATGGACAGAAGCCACTTTCATTTCTCTCATACTTACTAGGTACCTCGAAGGTCCAGGCGGTCGACCAAACACTTACAGTCTGAGAGGATATCCTTCGTACCCTTAAAGAGAACTTGGTCATGGCCCAGAATAGAATGAAACAACAAGAAGATCAAGGTCGTTCGAAACGTCAATTTGTAGAAGGGGATCATGTGTTTCTGTGACTGCAACCATATAAGCAAACTTCCCTCAAGGCCGAGCAGTGTCAGAAGCTAGCACCCAAATTTTATGGCCCTTACACAGTTCTAAAATGTGTGGGACAATTCGCATATCAATTAGCTCTGCCTAGTCAGTCGAAGCTACATCCTGTTTTTCATGTTTCCTACTTGAAGAAGGTGATTGGAACCAGGTGCCAAATTCAAACCAACCTTCCAGAGTTAGATGAAGAAGGATCCATTTGGCTACAACCAGAAGCAGTTTTGGACCAGAGGGAGCGTCACCTGCGTCAGAGAACCATCAAGGAAGTGTTAGTACAGTGGAAAGATATGACTCCAGTAGATGCCACTTGGGAACCAACTACCATTCTGCAGCAGTTTCCACATCTCAAGCCTTGAGGACAAGGCTGTTTTTAAGGGGGCGAACATGTTAAGGTCCTAACCCGCACATAGGTAGATCAATGTATTCTAATGTAATAAAGGTCAATATTAATAAGACCTTTCAATAAAATAGAATAAGGCAGATGTAAGAAGACCTAATAGAAGATTCCACTTCTAGAAGGATCTTCCTCTAGATGCTTCTCTTAATAGACATATTTAGTATAAATAAGGGTCGAGGGTATGAAAAACCCTAGCTTGGATATTATTGTAACAGAGCGCTGCTCGACTGGAGGTTGCCCCCTCGAAGAGGCCTGTGAACATTGCTATCTGATTCAAAGTGTTATTTCTGTTGCTATTTCGTATATCATTTCTGTGTATTATGAAGATTACGCTCGATATTTTACTGTTATTCTGTCATTTCTAGCATTTCATTTCTGTTCTACATATTTTATATATCTGGTATCTTACATGCATGATGGAGGAGCGACACAAGAATGTGACCTGGTGACAGAGGAGAGACGGTGGGGGTAGGTGCAGTGGGGGAAATCTGTCGAGATGGAGGTGAGAGGGAGTACCAGGGGAGAACACATGGCAGGATATGGTAGGAAGAAGTGAAGCGGGACATGATTCAGAGGTGAGTGGAGGACAGGTGTACTGCAACAAAAGGATGAGGGGGGGGCGGGAGATGTGATAGGCAAAGGAGAGAGATGGAGAGGGGGATAGATGGAATTGGGAGGATGGGGTGGTAAGTGATAATGGTAAGTTGTCTACTTGGAGGGCGGGGAGAGTGGTAAGAGGTTTTAGGCAGGGGGTTCCAAGTTAAGGATAGGGCGACAAGTTAGTGGGGCCCCACATTTGAAAACCACCAACTTGGAAACCCCCCCTTGTTAAAGGCATAATGTTGGGGGGGTTCGATATGGATCTTGCACCGTATATCTAAGCATGCAAATCTCAACCATCCATATCTACCCGCTTCTTAGCATGACACGCCTATGCACACAAAACTTAGGATAAGTGGGTTTTTAACCCATTTCTTTCCTTTTTTTGCCAAAGGGGTCAATTTCTTAGGAAAACACCCCCCCTACAAATAAATTTGATAACATGATGCAGGGAATATCACATGTACTGGGATTTGCCACACATAAAGGACAGAGTGAAGACAGTGCACAACATCCAAGAGGCTATAACAGTTGAAGACATGGGAAGAATTTATGCAGCCTTAGATGATCGACAAGAAGAAGACCAATCCAACATGATTGAGGTGGAAGGAAAGATCATAAATAAGTCTATTGTTATTTTAATTTATTCAGGATCAATTCATTGTTACATTGATCCTAAGATAGTGAATGGATTACATTTGGTGAAAACTAAGCTTGGGAAATGAAGTTTGGTTCAACTAGCCATTGGAACCAAAAGGAGAATCCATGATGTGGTCAGAGGTTGTTCCATAAGTATTAATGGTGTGAGTATTGGTTCTGATATAAATATCATATCATTGGGGTCTTATGATATTCTACTTGAAATGGATTAGCTGGACAAGCACCATGTTGTCCTAGATTTTCATAGCAAGACATTTACATGTCTTGATGGAGATGGAAAATAGAGCACTGTGAAAGGTGTACCAAGACCCGTCTCTATAAGGGAGATTTTAGCCTTATAATTGAAGAGATGTTTCAGAAAAGGGTGTTAGTTGTATGCAACTCATGTGGAGGAGCCTATTCCCGGTAAATTTATCATTTAATACGTGCCCAATCATTAAATTGTCAACCAGAGGAGTTCGTAAACTTACTAAGCACATGCACAATTATGTAGGATTGAAACTAATTTAACCTAATCTAATGTTAAAGTTGAAATAAACAACTGGAATCAAATTGCATAAATTAAAACAACTTGGAAATTTGAAATTGCATAAAAGAAAAGCAACACAACTTGAATTAAATTGGATAAATTAAATCAACCTGGAAATGTGAAATTGCATAAAAAAAAAACAATATGTGAAGAGAAACGAATGACAAGTAATAGACACATGTGAAAACATATGTGAGATCACATTAAAAATAAAGAAATATCAATATATTACATCACAATGATCAAATCCACTCCATGACACAATAATGAAAATCATGAAACTCCTACTAATCAATGAATAACAAAAGACTCATAAAACAAGGACCCTTTCCTAACATCCAAGGACTCCATTCAAGACTTTTCTAATCCTAATTTCTCCCCTTCTCAAATGAAGAGAGTTGACTCCTATTTATACATGAGTTTCTTTGAAAAGAGGATAGAAAACTCATAATTGTAGATCCACTTTTCTCTCAACCAATTTCCCATTATTACAAAAACTCATCCCTTCAAATCCTCACAAATCCTCTCATGATATTCCTCCTTAGAATTAGCTTGAATAATTATCTTCAAATCCTTGAAATGGTGGAGGAAATATTCAATAATATTTTTGAATAATCCTTTCAAATAATCCTACACATTACAAAGCTCATCCAAACTTGAGATATTAATGAAAACATGTAGATTTTCTAATATTTAATCATAAATTCTCAAAAATACTTAAAAGAAATGAATTGGAAAATAATAAGGTAAAACCATAATTAATTTATGAAAATGGTATCATGAACGGTAAATGGAATAATGGAATATGGATGAATGAGAGGAATAGTGAAAGGAAAATAGGATGAAAATGTGACATTTCTGAGACCCAACATTCCCCCTCAACTAAATTTGTTGTCTATCCTCATGCAACTGTGCAATGATTTTCTTGTAAACGTTGGGCTTATTAACTTTGGTTGTACATGATGATGTTTTTAATAAATCATTCCATGATGTGAAATACATGAGTAGAAACAGATTTTTATTATGGTTGATTCTTGTGTGACAACCATAATATGACAAATGTTGGTTCTTGTGTTAACAACATTTATTTTGTTTACTTATTTTCTTGCTGCAATAATATTTTAAGCATACATGCACTGGAAATAATGATCCATCAATATACATTAGAAATCCTTTTCTTCATGTTATGAATCATGCCAAAATAGATCAATATATGGAATCAAAGTGAAACCAAGTGTAGTTTGGAAGAAACATGTTGTTCAATAGTGAATGAGATGATGGTATGTGTAAGAATGGTATCAAATGGGAATGAATATACTTCACCCCCAACTGAAGATGTTTTATGTTCGTGAAAATGAGAGAGGCAATGGTAAAATGGTGAGGAAATTTTTCAAATTCATTCATTTCTAACATTCAAGGAATTACATGATTAAAGGTTATAATACAACATACCTTCACCTACCTGAACAATCGATGAGCTATGAAATAAGAATGTAGATATTTTTGAACCATGAAGAATTTGATTGTTTTTGTTGGATCATGGACTGTGAGGTGAAGGAATGTGAATGGATTCTTGGTTGTATGAATTTGAAAGTGGAACTTTGATACTCTCTTATGGCTAAAGGACTATTTTTGCAACTGATGATGGATTCATGAAAATTATATAGTCTTTAACTGCTACAAAACCTGATGGTACAATTCTAGTCATGTGAATAAATGTGTCAATTTCGAGCATGAAAAGAAGTCATTGGATTACCGGTCACTGATGGATGACATTAACCAATGCGAGGCAATATCACCATTGATATCAATGAGTTCCAAGTACCTAAGTACATCTTATGAAGTCCGAATAAATGAGATAATGTCGAGCCACCTGCAATATCTAACAATCAAGGGACATTTGTGTATTTCCATGATTGTTAGAGAGAGAAATTTCCATTAAGGAATGTAAGACTCAATGTACTCATAAGGACTCTAGTCTCTATCCGAGATAAGTTTCTAAGGTAGATGGGGAAAGACTTATTGAGAGGTGGGCCTTAAGTAATCCCACATCAGTCATGTGAGTTGTACAAAATGATTGGTAGGACTATAGATAAAATATATCAAGGTCAAACAGTTTTTATGGAAAGGAAAACAAGGCAATTCAGTCATGAAAAGAAAGCTGGATGGTTTTATTCATAAGGAAAAAAGATGAACTGAAAATGGGGAAATAATGTATGCGACTTAGAAAGGTAGGCATGCGTGAAGTCATGATGTGTAGGGAAATGAAACAATAGACTTTAATATGGATGACTGATAAGCATAAAAGGAGGAAGGTAAATGATCATATCATGATGCAAATGTTTTTATGAAAGGTTTTTTATGGTGACAAATCACTTTACAATGAAATTGGTCGCCTTTGAACCTGTAAAAGGTTATCTCTAATCTTGGATAAAAATTGTGAGATCATCGAAAAACATAGAGTGAAGGAATGCTAGGAACCAAGTTCAAAAATAAAATGCATTTTTGTTTTGAACATTAACAATTAGTATTTCCACAAAATATTACTTCGTTTAAACCTTCCTTAAAGGCACAATATCTCAATGACAAAAGTTGAGAGAAGGTAGCTATCTAGAAGAAAATGAATGACACTAATTTGACCAAGACTGACCTATGTTGATGTATTTTACTTTTTGAGGCCAAAATGAACCTAATGATCTGTGTCTTTGAATGTAGATCTGGCTTGTGCCATCGAAACTAATATACTTTAGACAAATGAAAAGTTAAAATAATAAAATTTTCTTTAATTTCCACAAGGAGAGAAACTATCAAAAATATTGATCATAGGCCATAGGTAGTTGTTGTCTGATAGTGTCTCTGTAGCTAGTCGATAGTTTGTCACTAAAAAAAATACCTCTTAAAATGGGATTGTATCACATCCTCATTCCATTTCTTCAGTAAAACTAATAAAACTCATATAAGCATCATCGTCAAATGGGAAAGAATACCTTCAATGTTCTTGTCCATATAGAAACCAAATTTGTTGGAGCAACAATTCCTTCAACGTTCAAGTTGAAATTGAAATCGGGAAAAACAAGCAAAAATATAGACAACGCATACCAAGAAATTTATAGTTTCTCACTAAAATGTGCCAATTCAAAATCTAGTGGCTACAATTAAGCACGACAGACTTATAAATCAAATATTAAAAGTGTCGGGCACCTGAATTTCTTCATGCACTGGCTATCGAGTAGGGGTTTCTCTCGCAACCTTTTCCTCTTCAGAATTCCATAGAAGCTTCATGTTTAGGGAAGAGATGAGGTATCACTTTTCAAGAGCCTCCATCATGAGAGAATGAAATATTATTGACAGATCTTGGTATCAAACAAGACTGAGTACACATCTCCAGATTACAAACCAATTATTAGGGCATGGCCATCTATGGTATAGCAACATATTTGTTAAATATAATGTAACCTCAACAGTCTGACTGTACACTGCCATTTGTCTTGGCCAGATGTACTTTCTATTCTTGATTTTATTGATCCTATTTATCTCAGCTATTTCCCTTTGCATAGTACTTCCTTCACCTCTTCTTCATGTACTTGTTTTGTACTATTCTTCATATATTCTAATATACTATTTTTTGTTCTATTCTTTCTCTTTGCATTTCTTGCTTCACAATTTATCATGGTATCAGAGCTACAGTAGTAAGCCTCTTCACATAGGCTGGAGAGAAACACGATCCTCAAATAGCACAAAGCTTCACGGACCTTGAGAGCATCTTGATACGGGCTTTTCACAAGGCTTGGAGAGCTATCTGTCATACCCTTGAAAGATCCTTGCAGAAAAATTCCATGAGGAAGCAGACCGTCATACACTCAAAGATTAGCATAAGAATCTCACGCACCGAAGTAGAGCGTACAATGCTCGAAAGATTGAGGATGAAGAGAGTGCAGAAGAAGAAACAATAAATATTCTTGTTCATTTTTCAAAGAATCATCAAAGATTTACGAAGAAGAGCTGCAGGAGGCGAGAACTCTTGAAGAATTCAAAGAATTCGTTCAAATTCGCTAAATATTCCTGCAGAAGGCAGAATCATTGAAGATTTCAAGAAATCGCTCAAATATGTCAAAGATTGCAGTAGAGAATGAAGAACTCGTGAAATTCTTTCAAATCTTTGAAAGATTCATGGATTTTTTCTTCCGCAGGAGAAAATTCCTTCAAATGCAGCAAAGATCGCATCTAATGTGAAAAGAATAGCCATTAAGGCTATAATATTCATCCTACGAATGGATCCAGAGAGGGAAACTAGTTCAGAAGGGATGAAGAGAGTGCAGAAAAGGCAAAAGAATTCCAGCCTTCAGATCTTGCACAAAGGACCGACAACCATTGGATTAGCAAGAAGGTGCATGAGGTTTAGTCCTCTAGAGCGCATAGGAGAAATTTTGACTTATGAAGTCGCAAAATCCTGACATCATCTGGACCATCCATCAAGAGACATGTGGCGATATCTCGACATTTCGCTGACTCACAAGGTGTAAAGGTCAGAAGAATGGAGTGAGAATTCATGAATTGCAAAATCACGAGTCATTCTGGACCATTGGATCGTGAAAGATCATGAGTCGTCGATATTATCCCATCAAAAAATCGGGGATCGGGATTTGGATGAGCGAAGGAGACTGCTCTCCAAAACCCCGATACGCAAAATCCCGACATCACGTATCACGCAATCCTGAGAGGATTGTGAGCCATCCATCTCAGAGGACAAGTAGCAACAGATCCAAGCCATCACTCCATCGACGTTTCAGAGTTCAGGATATCAGAGGTCTTATTGATGAAAGACACTTGACGATGAAAGTCACGAAATCAGAATTCATGAAATAGCAATAAGATCACAACCATCCATTTTTTTGGACACGTGGCGAACATCGAACAAACCGTCGACATATCGACGACCGAGGTTTCAAGTTGATAGATACTTTGGAGTCGTAAGTCGCAAAATCAAGAAATGACTAGGACCATCCATCTTGAGGGGACGCATGGCATAAATCCGAGGGATCCGGAAAATTCCCAAAAGGGGAGAGTCCATCGACGCATCGGGATTCGGTAAATCACGAATCCTGAGGACAAGGGATTGAGTTTCTCTATGGTGAAACCCTATAAATGATCGAAGCCATCCATTTTGAGGAGACACGTGGGTGAGATCGGGAGAGTCAATCGGCACATCGGGGTTCGACATTTCACGGATCCTGGAGATGAGACGTCCAGAATAGATCAAATCGTGAAATCACGAGGAGAATTCAGGATCGTCCAATATAGGAGGACGGGTGGCAGAGATCAAAGCAATCGGGAAATTTCTCGAAAGGAAAGGTCATCCATCATGAAATCGAGAATCGGGAAATTGGGGATTCCGTGGACAAGAGGTCCAATACATTTCGACTCTCGAAACCCTGAATCCCGATAAGAGGTTTCACTGCGGTCTTATGAGTTCTGATCATAAGATTTGGACCGTCAGATCATCAGCATATCTGGACCGTTGATTTGTCCAAAGGAAAATTTCACATTTTGGCAAATTGAATGACAAAGAACCAGAAAATCCCATAGAGCTTTAACATTAAGGCACGTGGTCACTTTGAATAGAGACTAAGGGCCAATTCAAGGCCGATAAGCTCCCATCGACAAATCGACATTTCGGCGATCGAAGGTTTGCAAGACAAGAGTTCACAGGACTCGTCTAACAAAGTCCCGAGGTCAAATCTCACAAATCCAGAAACTCGTGACGTCGACACTCGCAAAATATTGCAACACAGTGTTCTGGAATACCTGCAAGCTAGTAGCATACCTAGGTTTAAGCAACAGAAAAAGGTAAATATGAAATTTCCCTCTGTTTTTTCTGCATTTTTGTTTTAAAAAGATGGCGTTGACTAGCAATTTAGGACCAACTCAGGCTATAATTCTTCTTGGAAATAACTATGAGTTCTGGTCTCTTCGGATGAGATCCTTCTTGCAAGCACAAGAGTGTTGGGATCCATTGGATCATGGATATGTGGAACCAGATCCAGCAGACCTGTTTTCCATGACTAATCAGCAGAAAATTGCTCACGCAACTCAGAGAAACAGAGAAAATAAAGCTAAGTTTTGGATTCAAAATTCTGTGGATGACTCGGTTTTTTCAAAAATCACAGGCGCTGGTACTTCAAAACAGGCCTGGGACATCCTTAAATCTTCCTACCAAGGAAATGACAGGGTCAAAAAAGTTAAACTACAGACCTTGAGGATGCAATTTGAGACTCTAAGGATGACAGAGTCCGAAAATGTGGATCAATTCATGACCAGAGTCATGGGCATCATGAACCAGATCAGACTAACTAGTGAAACCATCAATGATCAATGAATTGTTGAGAAAATTCTCAGAAGTTTACCAAAGAAATTTGAAATGACAGCAATCCTTGAATCCAAGGATCTGTCAAGTTTTTCAACAGATGAATTAATTGGTTCTCTCGTGACACATGAGACCAGACTGCATCTCATAGATGAGTCAATCTCCAATGCTTTCAAAATTCAATTCTCCTTCAGTAGAGGGAGAGGCATAGGAAGAAGCAGAGGTCACCAAGGAAGAGGGAGCAATCAAAGTAACCCTCACTCCAGTGGAGGTAATAGACAACAATATCTGAATCAAAATTTCCGAGGTCAAAGACTTCAGCAACAAAAACAACATCAAAATTTCCAGCCTCAAAGAGGCAGAGGGAGAAGATCAAATGATAAATCAAGCCTTCAATGTTATTATTGTAAGAAGTATGGGCACTATGAATCTGAATGCAGGAAGAAGCAAGCAGATCATCTCTCAGGAAGAGCACATGTGTCACATCACACGGGAGAAAACTCAGGAGGTATGTTTCTCTGATGCCACAAGACTGAAGAAAAACCTAAATATCTCTGGTTGCTGGACAGTGGATGCAGCAATCACATGAAAAGTAACAAAGATTTACTTTCATGCATTGATTCTTCAATCTCATATGATATTACACTTGGAAATGATTACTTAGTCAAAGTTTGAGGAAAAGGAACTGTTCCTATTCTTACTAAACAGAATGTAAAGAAAGACATAAACAATTTCTATCATGTTCCAGATCTGAAACATAATTTGTTAAGTGTAGGAAAACTCATTTAACATGGCTATAAGGTACTTTTTGAGGCAGCATATTTCAATATATATGACAAAATCCCCAGCAGAAAATTGATTTCTGAAATCCATATGACCCCAAATAGGATGTTTCCCCTTACCCTTAGAACTGCAAATCTGATTCAACCATATGCATAGAGTGCATCCACTCTGAATGAAACAATGGTTTGGCATACAAGATTTGAACATCTACCATTTCAGAGTCTAAGTCTTCTCCAGAAGCACTCCATGGTCAAAGGTCTTCGCATCTTTAAAGAGAAAATTCCCCCATGTGAGTCTTGAATACTTGGAAAACATAAGAGAACTAGTTTTCAACAGTCATCAAATCAAGCCAAACAACATCTTGAACTTGTTCACACTGACCTATGTGGACCAATGCAAACAGATTCAATAGGTGGTAGCTCTTACTTTCTAACGTTTATTGATGATTTCAGCAGAAAAATATGGATCTATTTTCTCAAACACAAGTCTGAAACTTTTGCAAAACTCAAAGAATTCAAGGTAGAAGCTGAAAAATAGAGTGGAAAATATATCAAAGCACTCAGGTCAGATGGAGGAGGAGAATACAACTCTAGAGAATTTGCAAATTTCTGCAAATCAAAAGGCATTATTATGCAAACAACAGCCAAGTATACTCCACAACAGAATGGAGTGGCTAAAAGGAAAAATCGGACAATAATGAATATGGCAAGAACACTTCTTAAAGAGAAATTTTTTTCAAATAGGTTTTGGGTTGAAGCAGTAGCATGCTCAGTTTATCTCCTGAATAGATCTCCAACCACCAGTCTAAAGATGAAAGTTCCCCAAGAAGCATGGAGTGGGACAAAGCTCAATGTAGCGCATCTAAGGACATTTGGATGCATAGCATACGCTCACATACCTTTCGAATTAAGGAAGAAATTGGATGACAGAAGTGAGAAATGTATTTTCACTGGATATAGTGAAGCATCTAAATCTTACTGACTTTACAATCCAATCACCAAGAAACTAATTCTCAGCAGAGATGTAAAATTTCTGAAAAATCAATTCTAGAATGATTCAAAAAATCAACAAATGGACAATCAAAATCCATTTCTACCAAGTTCTGAAAACGCATAAAATTCAGGACAGCAAGTACCTCAAACTATTCTTCCAATATTGTAGGTACAAAGACAACCTGAAAATTCTCAGGATAACTCAACTTCTAGCAGAGAATCATTCTCTGAACCACAAAATCAGAGAACTCGAAGTTTGAGAGAAATCCATCAGTAGTTGGATGAATTTGAACAACACAACATTTTTTCTTTAATGTCATGTCAACCTACATCCTTTAAGGAAGCAACTAAGGAGCCACATTGGGTTCAAGCCATGAACCAAGAAATTGAATCCATTGTGAAGAACAAGACATGGGATCTTGTTGATTTGCCAAGTCACAAGAAGAGTATTGGTGTCAATTGGGTTTACAAAACTAAACTCAATGAAAAAGGGCAGATTGAAAAACACAAGGCAAGACTTATTGCCAAAGGATTCTCACAACAACTTGGTATTGATTATGGTGAAACGTTTGCTCCAGTAGCAATATTAGACACTGTAAGGACTCTATTGGCCATAGCATCACAACACAAATGGCAAGTATACCAGATGGATGTCAAGTCATCATTCCTGAATGGTTTCTTAGAAGAAGAAGTTTATGTCGATCAGCCACCTGGATTTCTTGCTTCACAATTTATCAATATTGCCTACAACCAGATCAATCAAAGTATGATATTTAATTATATGTTGCAGATGCATCTATCGAGAAACCTGTGTAGGACATCTTAAAATGTAAACATCGAGTCTTTCAAGGTCAACTGAGATATAGTGACCAAGGATTTTAGTAAATACTCCAGACTCAAGTTCTTCACCAGTTGCCTCTCCCATATACGCATGCTTGGAGTTTTGGTCTGGATGTTGATGTTTATTTTACTCTCTGTATATCTATAGACAAGACAAATGACCAAGAGAACTATCAACAAGCCCATCATGACCTACCATACAATGAAAATGATATTCTTTAGGGAGAATACAAGGAACACGCTTTCCTTCCAGAATAAAACAAGAGATAGTTGTGGTTGTTTCTTCATGAATGAAAATCATTAGTGCATGCATACTTCTAGAGGGGAATTTTAAAAATTGACATGTGAAAAGGGAATCGTGTGCGAAAACGCCATTAAGATTTTGCACCAATGGTGGGATGTGACTTAACTAGTGGGGGCTCGCGTTTATGGGGCTCAGTGCGAGATCTGATACGCACAACAAAATTTTGAGTGAATTACATGAGACACGTAGTATTGCATCTTTGCGTACAACTTGATCGATTATGTTATGAAAGAGAAACCTATACATGACCTGATATTGTTCTAAGTTTCCCTGACAAGACATAAAGCTTGAAAACAAAAAATGATACAACTATGAAGAGAATTAGCAGGTTTGTATGTTGAATTCTCAGGAAATATTGAAGGGTCCATTGTTCCATCATCTCTCTTACATTGTTACTATGCTCAACATCATCTATTCCATCTTCATATCCTCTCGGTGTTACATTTTCCCACTAATAAAAAACCAATAGTCCTTGCTGTAATTGTGCTCAAAGACCTCGGCAAGTGAATAGACCCCATTTTGCACCAGAAAGGGAACCAATTTTTGTAGTGACAGTTTCATGAAAAAGGAAGTGGTTGGGATTGTTAAATATAATGTAACCTCAACAGTCTGACAGTACACTGCCAGCTGTCCTGGCCAACTGTACTTTCTATTCTTGATTTGCTTAAGCCTATTTAGCTCAGCCATCTCCCATTGCATTGTACTTCTTACTTCTTCAGTACTTCTTCAGACTTACTTCTCATTGTACTATTCTTCATACATTCCAATATACTATTCTATTCTTTTCTCTCTGCATTTCTCTTTGCTTCACAATTTATCATGGTATCAGAGCTTCAACAGTAAGCCTCTTCACACGGGCTAGAGAGCAACATGATCCTCAAACAACACAGAGCTTACACTGATCTTGAGAGCAATTCGACATAGACTTTTCACAAGGCTTGGAGAGCTGTCAGTCATACTCTTGAAAGATCCTCACAGGAAACTTCCACAAGGAAGCAGACCATCATACACTCAAAGATCATCGTAAGAAGCTCACGCAAGGTCGCAGAGTGCACTATGCTTGAAAGTTTCAAGGAGCAGAAACACGAGAAGGAAGCAGAGATCGAGAAGGAAGAAACAATAAAGATTCTTGTTCATTTTTCAAAGAATCATCAAAGATTCATGAAGAAGAGCTGTAGGACGCAGGAACATTTGAAGAACTCGAAGAATTCATTCAAATTTGTTAAAGATTCCTGCAGAAGGTAGAATCGTTTAAAGATTTACGAGAATTATCTCAAAACTATCAAAGATTGCAGCAGCGAACAGAGAATTTTTGAAATTCTTTCAAATCTTTGAAAGATTCACAAATTTTTCTTCCGTAGGAGAAGATTCCTTTAAATGCAGCAAAGATCGCGTCTATCACGCAAAGAACAGCCATTGAGGCCGTAAGATTCATCCTGCGAATGGATCCAGAGCAGGAAACCAGTTCAGAAGGGATGAAGAGAGAGTGGAAAAGATGAAATAATTTCATTCGTCAGATCTTGCGCAAAGGACCGACAGTCGTTGGATCAGCGAGAAAGTTCACAAAGTTTATTCCTCTGGAGTGCACAAGAGAATTCTCAATTTGTGAAGTCACGAAATCCTGAAATCATTTGGATCGTCCATCAAGAAACACGTGGCGAGATCTTG
Organism: Picea engelmannii; assembly: GCA_009831015.1. NCBI lineage: Eukaryota > Viridiplantae > Streptophyta > Pinopsida > Pinales > Pinaceae > Picea > Picea engelmannii. The sequence continues at coordinate 13,601 of WSFP011477522.1, forward strand.
GCATTTCGCTGAATCGCAGGAGAAAAGGTCAGAAGACTATCGTGAGAATTTGTGAATCGCGAGGTCACAACCTATTCTGGACTGTTGGATCAGGAAATATTGTGAGCCGCCAATCTTATCCCATCGCAAAATTAGGGATCGGGAGTTAGACGAGTGAAGGAGACTTCTCTCCAAAACTCTGATACGCGAAATCCCAACATCACGTATCGTGAAATCCTGAGATGATTGTGAGCTGTCCATCTCAGAGGACAGGTGGCAGCATATCCAAGCCATCACTCCATCAGCATTTCAGAGTTTGGGATATTGGAGGTCTTATTGACGAAAGACACTCCACGACGAAAATCACAAAATCGTGATTCATGAAATAGCAATAAGATCACAGCCATCCATTTGTTTGGACATGTGGCAAAGATCGAGGAAACCGTCGACATATCGGCTACAGGGGTTTCAAGTTGTCAGAGAAATTTGGAGTCGCAAGTCGCAAAATAGTGAAACGATGAGGACTGTCCATCTTGAGGGGACACGTGGCATAAATCTGAGGGCTTTGGAAAATTCTAGAAAGGGGAGAGTCCATCGGCACATTGGGATTCGGTAAATCGTGAATCTTGAGGACAAGGGATCGGGTTTCTTTATGGTGAAAACTCCGTAAACGATCAGAGCCATCCATTTTGAGGAGACATGTGGGAGAGATCGAGAGAGTCAATCAGCACACTGGGGTTCAACGTTTCGCAGATCCTAGAGACGAGACATCCAGAACATATCAAATCGAGAATTCACAAGGAGAATTCAGGATCGTCCAATATAGGAGGACGCGTGGCGGAGATCAAAGCAATCGGGAAATTTCTCGAAAGGAAAGGTCAGCCATCATGAAATCGAGAATCGGGAAATTGGGGATTCCGTGGACAAGAGGTCCAATGCATTTCGACCTTCGAAACCCTGAATCTCGATAAGAGGCTTGACTGCGGTCTTATGAGTTCTGGTCATAAGATCTGGACCGTCAGATCATCAGTAGATCTGGACCGTTGATTTTTCCAAAGGAAAATTTTGCACTTCGGCAAATTGAACAACAAAGTACTGGAAAAGCCTGTAGCACTTTAACCTTTCAGTGCGTGGTCACATTGCATGGTGTCTAAGGCCAAATTCAAGGTCGATAAGCTCCCATCGACAAATCAGTGTTTCGACAATCGGAGGTTGGCGAGACAAGCATTTAAAGGTCTCGTCTAACGAAGTTCCAAAATCACTGCAAGAAAGCAACATACCTGGTTTTAGTGAAAGAAACTGGTAAATACAAAATTTCCCTTTGTTTTTTTCTGCAAAATTTTTAAAATATGGCATCGTCTAGCAATTTAGGACCAACACAAGGTTTGATTCTTCTTGGAAAGAACTATGAGTTCTGGTCTCTTCAGATGAAATCTTTCTTGCAAGCACAAGAGTGCTGGGATCCATTGGATCATGGATATGTGGAACCAGATCCAGCAGACTTGTCTTCCATGACTAATCAACAGAAAATTGCTCAGGCAACATAGAGAAACAGAGAAAATAAAGCTAATTTTTGGATTCAAAATTCTGTGGATGACTCAATTTTTTCAAAAATCACAGGCGCTGGTACTTCAAAACAGGCCTGGGACATCCTTAAATCTTCCTATCAAGGAAATGACAGGGTCAAAATAGTTAAACTACAGACCTTGAGAATGCAATTCGAGACTCTAAGGATGACAGAGTCTGAAAATGTGGATCAGTTCATGACCAGAGTCATGGGCATCGTGAACCAGATCAGATTGACTGGTGAAACCATCATTGATCAATGCATTGTTGAGAAAATCCTCAGAATTTTACCAAATAAATTCGAAATGGTTGTAACATCAATCCTTGAATCCAAGGATTTGTCAATATTTTCAACAAATGAATTAATTAGTTCTCTGGTGACACACGAGACCAGGCTGCATCTCACAGATGAGTCAATCTCCAATGCTTTCAAAACTCAATTCTCCTTCAAGAAAGGGAGAGGAAGAGGAAGAAGAAGAGGTCACCAAGGAAGAGGGAGCAATCAAAGTAACCCTCACTCTAGTGGAGGCAATAGACAACAATATCTAAATCATAATTTCCAAGGTCAAAGACATCAGCAACAAAATCAACATCAGAATTTCCAGCCTCAAAGAGGCTGAGGGAGAAGATCAAATGACAAAACAAGCATGCAAAGCTATTACTGCAAAAAGTATGGGCACTATGAATATAAATGCAGGAAGAAGCAAGAATATCATCTCTCAAGAAGAGAACATGTGTCAAATCACATGGGAGAAAACTCAGGAGGTATGTTTCTTTCCTACCACAAGACTGAACAACAACCTAAAGATCTCTAGTTGTTGGACAATGGATGCAACAATCACATGACAGGTAACAAAGAATTACTTTCATGCATTGATTCTTCAATCTCATCTAATATTACACTTGGAAATGATTCTTTAGTCAAAGTTCAAGAAAAATGAATTGTTCCTATTCTTACTAAACATAATGTCAAGAAGGACATATACAATGTCTATCATGTTCCAGATCTGAAACATAATTTTCTAAGTGTAGGACAGCTCATTGAACATGGATATACGGTACTTTTTGAGGGAACATATTGTAAGATATATGACAAAATCCCAAGTAGAAAATTGATTTCTGAAATCCACATGACTTCGAATAGGATGTTTCCCCTTACCCTCAGAACTGCAAATCTGAGTCAAACATATGCACAAAGTGCATCTACCCTGAATGAAACTATGGTTTTGCATACAATATTTGGACATCTACCATTTCAGAGTCTAAGTCTTCTTCAGAAGAACTCCATGGTCAAAGGTCTTCCAATCTTTAAAGAGAAAATTCCCCCATGTGAGTCTTGCATACTTGGAAAACATAAGAGAACTAGTTTTCCACAGTCTTCCAATCAAGCCAAACAACATCTTGAAATTGTTCACACTGACCTATGTGGACCAATGAAAATAGATTCAATAGGTGGTAGCTTTTACTTTCTAACGTTTATTGATGATTTCAGCAGAAAAATATGGATCTATTTTCTCAGACACAAGTCTGAAACTTTTGCAAAATTCAAAGAATTCAAGGCAGAAGTTGAAAAACAGAGTGGCA
>ML879609.1:4776-16729 GCA_009831015.1 Picea engelmannii
GATCAAGAACGTTGGCAATGGTGGCAATGGAGAAAAACTTCTCGTCAAGGGTATATTGCTTGGACCCAATTTGTGACTGAGATTTATGAACGCTTTGACACGGACACCAACCATTTGGGTCGTTTGACAAATTTGAAACAATCTAGAACAGTAGAAGACTTCATAGCTGCCTTTGAGCACCTGGATTTTCGAACAGAGGGCATGACTGATGCTTTCTTTCGAGAGTGTTTTATCAGTGGCCTCAAGGAAGAGATTCGGGCCCATGTCCTCATGGCTCGACCCTCGACTTGGGTGGAGGCTACTAAAAGAGCTAAAGAAGCACAACAGGTTGTATCATCTCAAAACTGAAAACCCTCATTTATCCCTCGCCCTAAACCTGTCACTCCCACTACTCCCTCCACCCCATTAAAGATCAAAAAAATGACCAGGGTTGAAATGGTTGAACGCCAACTCAAAGGCCCTTGTTATAATTGTGATGACAAATATTTCTCGGGACACAAGTGTAAGGAACAAAATCTTTTTATGGCCATCTCTGAGGATATTTCGGAAGAGGATGTTGAAACTCCCCTTGTGTCTGATTCATCTGAAATCACTGACATAACCCCTCCCTCAGACCCTCCTAAAGTAGAACCCGTCATTTCCCTCAATGCTCTCACTGGATTTTCCGCTCCCCAAACCCTCAAGTTAATCGGTTACATCAAGCATCGGAAGGTCATCATTCTAGTTGATAGTGGAAGCACCCATAATTTTATTCATCGTCGCATTGCCCAAGAAACTCATTGCTACATCCATGCTATCAATCATTTCGAAATCATGATTGCTAATGGTGGTTCCATGAAATGTGGAGGGCGCTGTGAAAATGTGCGTCTCCAAATCGGTGACTACCACCTAAAATCCCATATGTTTTCTATCGACATGGGTGGTCGTGGCATTGTGTTGGGTGTCGACTGGCTAAGAACTTTGGGTCCCATTCTCATGGATTTTAAGGCATTAACCATGCAATTTGACCAGGAAGGCCACCAATATAAATTCCAAGGCATCATTGTTGGTTCACCTGAGGTCATTAGTTCCCATCGCATGGAAAATCTGCTCAAAAAAGGTCATTTTGGTGTCATTTCCCAACTCCATGCCATCCAAGCAACAGAGACACCCTCGGTGTCGCATGACCTCCAAGCTCTCCTTTCTAAACATCAAATGGTATTTTCCACTCCCCAAGGACTCCCTCCTTGCCACAGTGTTCATGATCATTCCATTTCCTTTGTACCTGGAAGCCTTCCTCCCAATATTCGTCCATATCGCCACCCCTTTTCACAAAAAAATGAAATTGAGAAAATGGTCCAGGAACTCCTTAATGCATGTGTTATCCTCCCTAGTATGAGCCGTTACTCTTCTCCTGTAGTCATGGTCCTGAAGAAAGAAGGTTCTTGGAGAATGTTTCCTGACTTCCGTGCCCTCAGCAAACTGACCATTAAAGAAAAATTTCTCATTCCTATCATTAATGACCTCCTAGATGAATTGAGTTGCGCCCAACTCTTTACCAAACTTGATCTTCGCTCGAGCTATCACTAGATACATGTGAAAGAGGCAGACATTCCCAAGACGGCCTTTCGCACTCATGAGGGCCACTATGAGTTTTTGGTCATGCCCTTTGGCTTGTGTAATGCCCTCTCCACCTTCCAAAGCCTCATGAATCATGTCTTTCATCCCTTTCTCTGTCATTTTGTCTTAGTTTTCTTTGAGGATATCCTCATCTATAGAAAAACCTGGACAGACCATCTCACTCATGTGGATCAATTTCTCCATCTCCTCTCCCAGCACCAACTTTTCCTAAAATAGTCTAAATGTGCTTTTGGTGCCTCAGAAGTAGAATACTTGGGTCATCTGGTTGGCAAGGATGGCGTCAAGGTGGATCCGAAAAAGATTGAAGCTATGCAAGACTAGCCGCACCCAAAGACTTTCAAAAGCTTGCATGGATTTCTGGGCTTAACAGGGTATTATCGCAAGTTTGTTAAGAACTACAGAAAGATTTCAGCACCTCTCACTGCTCTCCTCAAAAAGAAATCTTTCACTTGGACTCCAGCCACTGCTCAAGATTTTCAAACCTTGAAGATGGCCATGTGCACCACTCCAGTTCTAGCCCTTCCTGATTTCACAAAGACCTTTGTGTTGGAATATGATGCCTCCAGGAAAGGAATCGACGCTATCCTTATGCAAGAGGGTCGACCTTTTGCTTTCACCAGCAAGAAACTGTATGAAAGGAATCTGGGCAAACCCATTTATGAAAAGGAAATGTTGGCTATTCTGCATGTCATTGATCTGTGGCACCCTTATCTCTTGGGGCAACGCTTCCAAATTAAGACCGACCATCAAAACCTCAAGTACTTTCTAGAACAACGCATTTCCTCCCAGGAGAAACAAAATGGGTGACTAAGCTCTTTGGTTATGATTATGAGATCATTTACAAGAAGGGAAAATACAATGTAGTGGCGGATGCACTATCCCGAAAATATGAAGAAGAATGATCCATTTTTTCCCTTTCCTTCATTGTACCCAATTGGCTCCAAGCTGTGCACCAGGAATGGCTTCAAGATCCTAAAAGTTCGCATCTGATCCAGTAATTGCAGACCAAGGCTCCGGATCCCCCATGGTACTCTTGGCTCCAGGATGAGCTTCAATACAAAGACTGTTTGTATTTAAGTAAACAATCAAAGCTTAAATCCATGGTACTTTCTGAGCTTCATGCTACACCCACAGCGGGGCACTCAGGGTTCACCAAAACATATGACAGGGTCAAACGTTCTTTTTTCTGGGATGGTATGAAACAAGACCTCCGTAATTTTGTCGTTGAATGTGAGGTGTGTCAATTCAACAAGGGAGAAACAGTGAAATCTTCGGGCACACTACAACCGCTTCCAATTCCACCTATTATTTGGAAGGATATCTCTATGGAATTTATTACTGGCTTACCCAAATCAGGGAATAAATTAGTCATAATGGTGGTTGTGGATCGCCTTTCCAAGTATTCTCATTTCTGCACTCTTCAACACCCATTTACTGCATCCACGGTGGCTCAACTTTTCATGGACCAGGTCTTCAAGCTTCATGTCATGCCGCACTCTATTGTTTATGATCGTGACACAACTTTCACAAGCAATTTTTGGCAAGAACTGTTTAAGCTATAGGGCACCCATTTGCATCTCAGCACAGCTTATCATCCCCAGACTGATGGTCAAACGGAAGTTGTCAACAAATGTTTGGAAACATATCTGAGGTGTTTTTCCTTTAAAAAACAACATCAATGGGCTCAATGGCTACCCCTAGCCGAATGGTGGTACAACACTTCCTACCATACAGCTACTCGCATGACTCCTTTTGAAGCGGTATATGGATAGAAGCCACCTTCAGTTCTCTCATACTTACCGGGTACCTCGAAGGTCCAGGCGGTTGACCAAACACTTACAGTTCGAGAGGATATTCTTCGTACCCTTAAAGAGAACTTGGTCATGGCACAGAATCGCATGAAGCAACAAGCAGATCAAGGTCGCTCTGAACGTCAATTTGCAGAAGGGGATCAGGTGTTTCTGCGACTGCAACCATACAAACAAACTTCCCTCAAGGCCGAGCATTGTCAGAATCTAGCGCCCAAATTTTATGGTCCTTATATAGTTCTCAAGCATGTGGGACAAATCGCATATCAGTTGGCTCTGCCCAGTCAGTCGAAGCTACATCCAGTTTTTCATGTTTCATGCTTAAAGAAGGTGATTGGAACTAGGAGCCAAATTCAAACCAACCTTCCCAAGTTAGCTGAAGAAGGATCCATTTTGCTACAACCACAAGCATTTTTGGACCAGTGTGAGCATCGCCTGCGTCAGAGAACCATCAAGGAAGTGTTCATCCAGTGGAAAGATACGACTCCAGTAGATGCCACTTGGGAACCAGCTACCATTCTGCAATAGTTTCCACATCTCAAGCCTTGAGGACAAGGTTGTTTTTAAGGGGGCGGACATGTTAGGGTCCTAACCCACACATAGGTAGATCAATATATTCAGATGTAATAAAGGTCAATATTAATAAGGCTTTTCAATAAAATAGAATAAGTTGGTTGTAAGAAGACCTAATAGAAGCTTCCACGTCTAGAAGGATCTTCCTCTAGATGCTTCTCTTGATAGATATATTTAGTATAAATAAGGGTCGAGGGTATGAAAACCCTAGCTTTGAGATTATTGTAACAGAGCGTTTCTCGATTGGAGGTTGCCCCCTTGAAGAGGCCTGTGAACATTGCTTTCTGAATCAAAGTGTTATTTCTGTTGTTGTTCTTATATCATTTATGTGTTATTGTGGAGATTATGCTGGATATATTATTGTTATTCTTCCATTTATAGCATTTTACTTTTGTTCTGCATATTTATTATATCTGGTATGTTGCAGTCTGAAAGGACCTCCCTCGAAAGGAGGAGTGATGTTAACGATACTATGGTATCCTGACCAACAATGGGTAGCTTCATTAGGATTTTATGTCCTAGGGGATTGGTCATCCCTGCGAATATCCTGAAGGTCTGATAAGGACAGTTTGGCAGAGTACTTGTGCATGTATATGCCAGTTGTGTTCAGTAGTGGTATCTCTGTTAGGATTTTATATCCTAGGGAATATTATGATTCCCGGGTAGATCGGGAAGGTCCGGTAAGAATGCTTTGTTAGAGTACCACATGGTATCTTGTTAGGATTTTATATCCTAGGGAATTTTATGATTCCTGGGCAGATCCTGAAGGTCTGGTAGGGACGGTCTGTCAGAGTACCACAAATGTTGTTGTTGATACACCTGCCTCATTATGTTGTCACATGTTGATTATGTTGTTGTTCTAGCCTCATGTTTTTTATGTTGATGATGATCTAAAGTCTTGTACCGATATTGTACTTTGTTGAAGAATCTAAGGAGAATTTTTGGTTGGGTTTTCTAGCCCAAGAGGGGTTTCCAGGGTATACTTGTGTTCTCTATGTGATTGTCTCACTTTCGGTGATCCTCATATATGTAGATGTATTGGTATGTTGGATGTATGTTGTAATTCTTTTAAATTTACCTATATGCATCAGTTTTTCAACATGGTACCAGAGCTTCCCTGAAAGAATCCATTTCTACAAAGAGTTATTAGATTTGTGAAGGAGACTACAGTATTTTAGTTTTTTTGAAGGAAGTCAAAAACAAGGACAAGATGATGTCAAGCACTAAGCTTGATGAGACACTTGAGGGACCTGATAACTTCGGAGCATGGAAGTACAAAATATCCCTTGTTCTGGAAGAAAATGACTTATTAGATTATGTTATGGAAGAGGTTGCAAAACCTAAGGAAGAAGAAGCTAAAGGTAAGTACAGGAAGAATTTGATAAGGGCAAAGAGAATAATTGCAGATTCTATAAAAGACCATCTTATTCCTCATGTATTATCCTTGAAGACTCCCAAAGAGATGTTCAATACTATATCTCATCTATATGAAGGAAGGAACATAAACAGGAAGATGGCTTTGAGGACTCAACTCAAAAATTTAAAGATGGAGAAGTCTGAATCTATTCATGCCTTCTTTACAAGAAATTCTCAGATTAATGAACAAATTATAGCTTTCAATAACTCAATGGAAGAAGTTGAGTTAGTAATGACTACTCTGAATGGACTTTCCATAGTCATGGGACTCTTTCATAAGAGGAATATGTTCAAGAAGTAAGTTAACAAATTTTAGTAGGTCGTGGGAATATTCTGTCCAAGAAGAAGCAAGATTGGGAACAAGAGAAGAAAAGCTAAGTGATGATGAAGATCAAGCTCTTGTAGCCCATTTCAGGAAAGGAAAGAAAAAGAAGGAAAATCATCCTCCACAGAAGAAGTTTCATAAATTTGAGAAAGGTAAGAGAGACTATTTTAAACTCAAATGTTTCTGTTGTGAAAAGATGGGACATCTTTCTAGAGATTGTCCTCTCATAAAAGAGGTCAAAGAAAGGAGGAAAAACAAAAGACATCATGCTCATATTGCTGAAGATGATGAACATGTTTTCAAGAGAGAAAGAAAAGAAGATTAAGATGAAGAGTATGTTTTGGTGGAAGATCTTACTAATTCGGTAAATTATGATGATGAAACATGGATTGGGGATAGTGGTGCCTCCAGGCACATGACTGGTTTTAAAGAATCTCTTTCAAATCTGACTAAGAAAGATTATTCTCATCATGTGAGACTGGGTAATAACTCTTCCTATCCTATTAAGGGCATATGGAATGCTTTTTACAGCTTAGATTCAAGAAAAACATTTGAAAATGGAAAATGTTTTATATGTACCTGGTCTGCAAAATAACCTCCTATCTATTTCAGGATTGGAAGAGAAAGGATTATGAGTAGTTTTTGTCGTTGGCCAAGTTCTTATATGGTTGAGAGGAAAGAATATTGACGATGTTATTATAATTGGTGTTGTTCCAGAGTCTGTACTTAAGGCTTAGAAGTACAGCATCTAGGCATCCGAAAGTGGGTAAAGGGTGGAGAAGAGAGAAACGTCAACCTTTGACAAGGGAAACTAGGGAAGATTTCTACATTGGCGTTGTCTAGCTTTGAACTGTTCCTGGATGTTAATATCTTGTTCAATCGCTGCCCATGAACGTTCGAGTTCAACCCGGGTGGTGGTTGTTTTAAGAATGGTATCGAAAAGATTTAAGGCAATGTGAGTTTGGTTTGATAATCCGGGTTCGATGTTGGGTTGTGTTGGTACAGGGACAGTCATGGAGGAACAGTAAAATAAGGAAACCTCAAAGGGAGAAATTAAGTGTTGTCTCAATTTGGTCGTATAAAAGAGAGTTTACGGTTTCAGAAATAAAACAGGGGTGCAAATCAAAGGCTCTTTCCCGTAACTGAGTTATATCTTAATAAAATGTATGAGGTGAGAGAAAAACATTTAGCTGTCTACCAAGTAAGGCTCCTATCAAGGGAGAATCTCACGTATAAACAGAAGAAGAAAAATGTAAAGAAGTGACCCGATGAAGCATAAAATATATATAGAATTCTGAAAGTGTTGACTGGTCTTACACCTGCTGATAGCCGGTACAGAGGAAAAATAGTAAACAATCTAGAAAACCAAAATTCATTCGCTATAGTAGAGGTTGTACTAAATTACAGCGAAGCATTCATCAGATACGAATATGAAATGAAACGAAATATGAGATACAAGAAAACAAACTCATAACACAGTCGTGACGGAATTGAGAATCTTCATATTTGCTTTGTATTAACTCTCAAAATGTAAAAACTCTGTTACAATCGACACAAAAAGGTCCAGCCTTGTTTCCTTCTTTCTATGGTATATTTATACAGTTTTACAATGAGATGGAATCTCAATAGTTGCAAAAATTTTCAGTTATGATAGGGAGGAGAGCAATCGCTCCATTTCTCATTTTTTGTCTTTACTCGGTGCCAGAATCTTGTCCCCGCGCGTGCTCGGTACAGTTGACACATCTCTCGACCAGCCGAGATATCAGCCGTGACGGTTCTGTTTGACAATTGGCTTCAAAAGAGTAACAATCTCGGGTTAATTGTGACAACCTGTCCTCCATCTGTCTGTCTATGATGTCAATAGCGCATAATTGTGCGCTTGGTTTGATCATACATTTGTCTATTTGGACTATGTCTACCATAGTCACTTGTGAGATCTCGGTTGAATCTCTTTCCTCTTTTTCCTTTAGATCAAGCGATATTTTTGCCACATTCATTTGAATCAATGCCTCGGAATTTCCTCCGTTATCCAGGCCTAGCAGATTACCATCTATAGAACTAAAGGCCTCTTCTAAGGAATTCGTCACCCTTTTGGCTTGTAGCTTGCCTTCCGAGATGTTGTGCTCCCATTCTTTCAATAGGATGTTTCCTCTGGTCTGCTCCGAAATGGTGAACCTGGGAGTACTTCCTGAATCCATGTTTTTTGTGGCTATCACAGCCTCTTGAAAGGTGACCCATGCTGCTCCAGCTTCCCTTTCTCTAGCAGTTAAATTCTCCAACACTTGATTAACCAGCAGACAGTTGTCTCGAATCACTTCCACCTTGGCGAGCAAATTTCGTTGGGCCATAGAGACTCTGCTCCGAATCTCCATCGCCTGGGATTGGAACATCCCGATATTTATCACTTTGTTTTCGGGGATTTCCACCCTAGCCTGCAGCCGTTCGATCAAATATTTTTGCTGGCTCACTTGCATCTGACCATCCCGAACCACCAGTTGTGCTTGTTCGAGCCTAGTCTTGAGCAGCTCTATCTCATTTTTATCAGCCAACCTGGCCTGCTCTATTCCTACACTTGCCTGGTCTTTGGCAGCCTCTGCTGATGTGGCTAGTCTGGCATCCAGAGTCTTGATGAGGAAATTCTTTCGTTTCAGCTGGTTTTTTAAGACCCCGACTGAAAATTGGTTCGTCGTGGCGTATGCTCCTAATGTCCCTGCTATTTCAGTCATGAATTGTTCATTCCTCTTGTCTTTCCCATCAGTTATAACTTTGTATTTCTTGGCTATTGAATCTCCTTCCTGATAGAATTCTCTCTTTGCCACTGTCTTTCTCTTCTTATCGAAGAAGAACTCATTCGAAGGGAGCTCTTCCACCCTTATAGACGTCAACTCTTCATTGAAAATCCATCCTGCGTCAATATTTCCCTGAGTTGTCTGCAAGGGAGTAACTGATGTGATAGGCTCTCCGATTTGTTTCGTTGATTGTCCCGGAGTAGTAGCCGGACTTTGCTTCTTCGGCGGGTTGGGAGTCTTTATCTCTGCTTTCAGACTCTTAGTTTGCTCTCCTTCGTCCTGGTGTTTTTCTTGACTGGGAGTCGCATCCTTGGAGCCTTCGGCATCTTTTTGTTTCGCCTTCATTGTACTCGGATTCTCACCCCGCAACACTGCGAGAAGACAACTGCGTCAATGTTCTTGGAAATTTAGGTCTTCCGAGGCTGCTGCCTCAACTTTAGCGTGCCCGAAATCTAATAAAGAATATGAATTTAAATGAACAGGAAAAGGTGGTCATACCTTTTTTGAGTATCCCTTAAGCTCCTTTCTTATACCACCGGTTACTGTTTGTCTAGCAACCTCTCGACAAGCCAGCTTGTCGGGAATGAATAATGGCAGTGCATGCGGGGGAACAGAAGCCCCGAAAATTCTGAGATATGAGAATTCGGCTTCTACATACCAGTCGGCTATGCTGCTCAAATTCGTCACTATGTTGTCCGATATCCTGGGTGGCGGGTGACCGAAAATAGTGACATGCAGAGGCACCATCACCCAGTTGATGATTTCATACACAAAATCTACTGCTTTGTTTTCCCATAATTTTGCATGATAGACGTGGATAGGCTCGTCTTCTGCTGGAGTCCAACTCCAACTCATTAATGGAAAAGGTGTTAGAAAGAAAACAGCGTCCATAATGTATGAAGACATAAAAAATGAAACAATTTTTCCGCTTTCTTTCTGCGCCCGATACTCTGTGACCTGACTAGTCGAGCTATCGGACAACATCTTCGCCCAGTCGAAGGAACAACCTTCAGCGACTCAAAATATTAGAGGCACCCATGGAAGAAAGAAATGTGAGGTGTCCTCTCTCCTGTATAATCTACATGTCATCATAGCTACATACTTGTTCTGCGGTTCTAAAGAAGCTATTGAATATATACCATGGTTGTCTGCTTTGAACTTTGCAGAGCGCGAAACCCAAGCTTTTATTAAGCTAGACATGGTTTTATCATACTGCACACATTCCTTCTGTTTGAACTCGTCTAAGAATTCGGCACCATATGTAAAGTCGGACGTTGTGGGCAACTTATACATGGCTTGCAGATGTTCAGGCCTGAAAGTCCCGATGGTGACCTTATGCTCATCCATGATGGTTCTGGTTGGTATGTCCATATGGTCTAATGCCCATCGGACCATATCATAATATGGCAGTAGTCGTGGCCTAGCTGCTACTTTGTGCATTCTGGATTGGATGACGATCTTATACTTGTTGATTATATCATCTTTTTCATTGTCGCTAGAATCATCGGAATAATCCACCAATTCGGCCTGCAGAACATCGGAAACGAAAGACCAGTTCGGGACAGAGTCGACACTTCGAGGTGAAGTATCAGCAACGTTGTCCGAGACTTGTCCCGAAACCTCAACACTGGCTTTGGATGCTTTTCGCGGGGCCATGACTGGAGATCCTGCTTTAGCTCTTCTGCGATAGAAATACGTATACATACAAAAGTTAGCTCGCTCAGAAATTGTGCTCTGCGTAGTATAGAAATGCATTTGTTATAATGAATAACAGTTCTATATATATTCGAAAACTCGGTACTCTTTTAGAAGAAATCTATCAAATCATGCTTAGAAATAAATTTGACCATAAAAACCCGATCTTTATTCATTGATTCGCCCTATTTCCTAATTAATGCCATAAATTTTGGCGGTTTGAAGTGTCAGTTGGCGTATGGAAGAAATAAGGCTACCTCGTAAATCGTGCAAGCATCAAAACGCGGGATGTATTGATTTAGCTTAATTAATCCGGTTTTACCAACGTTAATTAATATTTCGGTACTTGTTATATCGGAGATTTTGCTTTAACACTTTGAACCTCTAACACCCGAGATTGCGATGATCGATTTTGGTTAATAAAAACGTAATCGTGATTAGGGGCTTAATTAATTACGTAATTATTATATTCGCCATATCGCGACTCGGAGCTTCGAAAATAAGTTTCCGGGAAGTTTGCATGTCTAGCTGCGAAACCGGGAGATCGCGATAATACGACTTAATAAAAAGGGAAGATAAACTCGGATTAAGTGATTAATTAATTTCGTTTATATCCTTATCATGATTTCGCGAGTCAGGGCTTAGACGGTGTAACTTTTAAAAAAGAAAAAGCCGAGTGGCGAATTGCCGACGGAACTTTACCATGGTTTAGCTTTTACTTTTACTTTGACACGGGTTACTAACATACGGACCTCCTGGTTTTGGCTATCGGGAGTTTTGGATTTAGTGAACACCAAGGCGCGAAAACCCGATAATGTTTAATCATGATTTAGGAAAACGTTACTCTCGTTACTGATCTGGGGTAAAAATTTAAAGCGATTTCGCTGTTTCGTTGCTCGGGACTTGTGAATTACGTGATCTATAGCATCCAACATACGAAATCCTGAGGTAGAACAAAGCGAGAAAAATTTGACAAAAAAGTAGAACTCGCCTCGTGAGTACAATAATTATCGTTGCTTGTGTGATAGGATTTCCGAGATTTTGAAACCACAAACGGAAAATACGAAAAACACCTTTCGATTTCAAGCATTGAGACATGAAATTTGAGACAGGCTAGAAAAAACAAAGGCGGCTCCAACAATTGGTATACATGAAGATGGGTTATACAAGTTAAAAGGAAAGGCAGATCAAGCCTTAGTACACAGTATTGTTATCCCCTAGCCAAGGGATAACTAAGGAGATCATGTCTCGAGGCCCACAGGTCCTAGACATGGAGTTTCGAGAGCCAAACGACTTAAGCATGGCCCCAAAGGGCCCCTCTTTTCTTCAGTGCAGTCCACATATCACCTGCAGCAGTATTCATCACACTGGCTTGGTCCTAAAATGGCAATGAGTCTTGCTCCATGAGGTAATAAGTATAGCTATCATGGTATGTATCGCTCTGATTTTTAAAACATTTAAACATGTTGCATTAAATCTTTCGGGATTTCATAACGTTTGCTTGACTTTATGCTCTTTGCCTTGTCCAAACCTGGGAGGGTCACATGGTGCCCTAGTAAGTTGGTTTCCTTTTAGGATAGGTTGTTACTGTTAGGACCACATATTGTACCCTTTTTGCCCATACTTTTTGCTATTATTTTACCCTTCATCACCTGCATTTTGACTTATACTATCATTTCATCTGATCATTCCAAGGTATACAACGTCCTTTCTCATTACTTTATGCT
>WSFP011477525.1:0-16729 GCA_009831015.1 Picea engelmannii
TGGCATCTTTTACTTTCTCATTTCCTTCATAGATGCTAATAAGTTTATCCCACATTTCTTTGGTAGTTTGAAGATGCATCACCTTTACAAACTCGGCTTCTGCAAGTCCATTCAAGATAGCATTCATTCCCTTAGCATTAAAGATAAATTCGAACTTATCATCCTTGGAAGCTAGCCCAACAGGCTTTATGTATCCAGTCTCTACTACATCCCAAACATCAGCACCTGAGGCCACTAGGTATGTTCTCATTCTAACCTTCCTGAAGGCAAAATTTGTTCCATCAAACAGAGGAGGCTTAGTGGTTGAAGTCCCTTCATGACTTGTCATGTTTAAGCTTACAAATATACCTTTAGATAAAATGAACCTGCTCTGATACCAATTGTTGGAAAACTAAGAAGGGGGGGTGAATCAGTTGTTATTGTGCTTAAACAATTATTCTTATTTTAAACTCTTTGAAGAGAATTTAATGGCAATCACAATAATTCATGGAGGTAAGCAATAGAACATTCAACATCATTCACAGATATGAAATATACAGAGATAGATATTTCCTTAGGAAACCTATAAAGGGTAAAAACCTCTTCTTCTTGGTATGATAAGTAATCTTTACATTCTATACATTATCATACATATGAGCTCCAACTCATTGTGAGGCTACAACCTCTATTTTGAAAGCTGCAACTTGCTGTGAGCACCAACTCTCTATTTTCTCTAGCACCTACTAGAAGGAAGCACCAACTCCCTGGTTTCTCTAGCACCCAATAGAAGGAAGCACCAACTCCATGGTTTCTCTAGAACCACTAGAAGGAAGAACCAACTCCATGGTTTCTCTAGCACCCACTAGAAGGAAGCACCAACTCCCTGATTTATCTAGCACCCACTAGAAGGAAGAAACAACTCCCTAAGTGTTCCAGCACCAGCTGGATGGAAGCACCAACTTCCAGTCACACAGGCACCAACCTATAAAACAGAGAACAATAGTTCTCCCTTACACCACCCTGCCACCCTGGTTTCTTTGGCTGCAACCAAATGGAAGCTACAACTCCCTGTGTTCAAGCACCCACTTGAACCTCTAAGGACAACAGTCCTCCCTAGCACCTCCCTACCACCCTTATTACAAATAAATGATTGAATAACCAACAACACAGATAAATCAATTCTTAACACTTCTTCATTGTTCTGTAATTCTTCTCTACTACATTATTCTTCTGCTCTTGTTCATACTTGGCTTGACTTGCTGTCTCTTTCTATCTATTCTTTATCATACTCTTTGATATGTGCACATTCTACTCTCTTCACCTTTTCTCCTCTGTTCAACTTTTGTTCCTTATCTCTTAGCTTTCTTCACACTGCGCATACTGTAATTTTACTTTTCAACAGTTCAACTCATTTTTTAGTCAGAACAGCCAACCACACATAGTCACTGCATCTTTATTTTATACACCACAACCCCTTTGGTTACTCCTCAAAACCCTAGAACAACGCTTCAGCAACTGAAATGGAAACCATCCAAGAACCATGATTCGGTTCTACTAATTGAATCGTAACTGAAAAATTAATCATGAAGATCAACAACAGCCCTTCGATCAGATGCTCAAATAACCAGCACCGTTGGATTAAATCTGCAGGGTCTTGCGTTTATTTCTCCATTTTGCATTTTGGCATTTCGACATTTCGACATTCCTGTGTTGTAAGGCATCTCAACTCTCCAAGTCGCAATATTTGAAATGGAGATTAGCTTCGTGATAGCTCCTCCCTTGAGCCTTCGTCGACGTGACCATAGGTTATGACCAGGGGCCAATTCTGAGCACGCATTTTTCATTTCGCATTTCGGGGATTCTGTGAAGAGTCGTCTTGACTCTCCATGTCCCAAACTCAGAAATGGAGCTTGTCTCTTTGAGCTCTTCTCTACATCTCTTTGACAATGTTACCATTGGCGGTGACCAAGCGCTTATCCATAAAGCACTTTCACAATTTTGGATTTTGACATTCCTATGATGAAGGGTCTCAACACTCCAAGTCGCAATCACTGAAATGGAGCTTGGTTTCACTAGCTCCTTCCTCCATATTCTGCAGATGTGACCACTGGTTGTGACCACAGCCTTATTTGAAAACACATTTTGGCATTTCGGCATTTCTTTTACGAAGTGTTTTGACACTCCAAATCACGAACCCCAAAATGATCTAAAGGTATTTCGGCGTTTCGGCATTTCTGTGATGAAGTGTTTCGACACTCCAAGTCATGAATCCCGAAATGATCTGAAGGTATTTCGGTGTTTCACAATTTCGCATTTCGTCATTTTGCGATTTCGCATATCGTGAGTTTGAGAGGTTAGGGAACCCCGTTCCTTTGACTTTACAGTCAGCGAAATGATGATCTTTCACCACGTGTCCTATGGACCCAACGGTCCAGATCTTATCATGATTTTGAAACTTCACAGGCCTTCGTCGTGTCTGATCAATGGTCCAAATCAATCCTCGATCCAACGACTAGGATTATTTTGCAATTTCGCATATCGAGAGTTAGAGAGGTTAGAGCATTCATTCCTTTTACCTTTCAGTTAGTGAAATGCCAATCTTTCGCCATATGTCCTCTAGCTTCAATGGGCAGGATCATTTCATAAATTCACGAGCCTTCGTTGTACCTGTTTCAGGATTTCGGCATTTCACATTTCGCAACTTCTGGACTCCTATGATGAAGAGTCTCGACTTTGAACTCCTCAAAATCCCAGTATCTGAAACTCCAAAATGGAGTCTTTGTTGATGTGATTGTTTTAGGATTTCGACGTTTCTCATTTCATAACTTTGGGACTCCTATGATGAAGAGTCTCGACTCTTGACTCCTCCAACTCCTGGTATCTGAAACTTTGAAATTAAGTTAGATCAATGGTCCACAATCTTGATGATTCGACGGTCATCGGGAAATCTAAATGGGATCCAATGATCACTGTTGCTCTTCACTGTTGAACTTGCCATTTCCATACCATTATCGTTGCACTGTTGATCGTGATCTTTGCCATCAATGACAAACACACATACTCTGCACTATCTCTTCTGATCTTATCGAGCTTGCTCTGTTGCGTCTTCCAAAATACTTCTGGTGCCCGCCTGGCACATTCTTCCTGTACTTAAGCCATCGTCATTGTTTTACTTGCCATCAATAACAAGAATACACTACCTGTAAAACATGCCAACATGGTCCCCTTCTTCCTCTGCTCTATCTTGCCTTTCTTCTTTTATTCCCAAGATTTTTGGAAGTTTGTTCTTCCTTTATGCTAATCATAGAGGAATTTATCTCTACTTATGGTTTCCTCCGATGTCTTTGGATCATCATATTGTATATTATCACCGATAAATGATCGAAGCCCACTTAAGTACCAATGAATCTTAACATGCTCATCTTTGATGAAAGAAACATATTTCAATAGCTCTAAGAATCTCCTTTCATACTCATCTATGGTTATAATCCAAAACTTGAGTTCAAAGAAATCTTTGATTTTGTTATCATAGTAATGTTTGGTTAAGTATTTCTTTTGGAAATACCTTTTGAACTCCCTCCAAGTAACCTTCTTCTCATCAATGTGTTTCACTTGCACAAACTGGTCCGACCACATTGATGCTTTTCCCTTGAGTTGGTACATGGAAATTCTCCCTTCTACCTATGAATATTAATTATGTATCTGAAAGTAATTCCTCATGCCCAACATCCAAGTCTCTACATCCTCATCTTTCTTGTGCTCACCATCAAAGGTAGGAGGCTTGATCTTATTCATTTCTCCCTATAGTTCATCCACCCCATTCTTTCTCTTATTATTCCTAGTAGGAGATGGAGTTGAAATTTTTTTCACTCTCCTAAATGAATTCTTGGTGAGTGGTGATGATTCTTATCATCACTTCTTGTTCCTCTTCTTTTATTATGAGGCCTATGACTCCTTGACTGGCTTGACTCTGCCTCATTGTCCATTTTATTCTCTATTATATCCAAGCTCTGCATCAATTTGATATTGAAGCCCTATTTTTGCTCCTTGGCTTTCATAATCCTCTCATTCTCATCTTTATAGCATTGGACATATTTTTGCAAACCCTTTATGTTCTCTACCAAGTTCATGCTCTCTTATTTTCCTTCTGTATGCCCATTGGATGTTGTACCCAAATTACCCATATTGACATTCAACCCTTTGAATTCGTCCTCATGGTTGTAGGTTCTCTATGCATCTTCCATGATTTTGATCTTTTTGTTTATCATGTTATGATATAATTTTTTTTAATTCTACAAAATGTGTAGGAAATAGGATTTGCTAGGCTAATTAATTTAACAAATTCATGAAAGTTGTGCAAAATTTTGTACCATAAGCGCTTTAGAATATTTTATTTGGATTCCTTATGATTTTAACTAACCAAATAAAGTTTCTTGGTGAATTATTGAACTCTATCCGATACCTTTCCATCGATTGCTCCCTTTCTCAATTATGAGTCTTGAGTAGAAAGTTATGGTCATTTGAAATTACCCAAATATTCCTTTTTACCGGGTGTAAGTTTTAACTGGGATTATGCATCCTTGCACCTACTCCTTTGGAAATTTGATAGGAGCTCAACTGGTTTCCTTAATGACCATATTTTATACATTAAGTTTTTCCCTCATCCGAGCTTCAGGATGCTAGTTACATCATGTTGAAGTTTTAGGCCAATTAATATTTTAACCCTGAATGCTACATGTACCTTTTATGTCCTCTTGTATATTTTAGGTGCCCGGATTTTGAATCTTTCTCCATAGATGTCTTATATCTCTCAATATATTTCCATATACTTCTCTTGTTCCCCAATATGATTCTAGAGAATAAATTTATGTCCCTTAGAAGTTAATTGGGTTACAATTTTACCCTCCACTATTTGGCATGTAACTTCCTCATAATAGCTTTATTTGACGAATGGTTTACACCATTAGAAATATCTTTCTAATCTCTATAATTTAATCTAAAAACACCCTATGTGGTTCCTACGATGCTTACATTATCTAAAACTAAAACTCCTAAAAATGTTGTTTAGGCACACAAAAATGTCGCGCAAGATTATGACCTTCAAAATGAAAAACGTTTTGCGGAAAATCATTGGTTTTATTCTATGAGACTGCCAAATTGATTTTGCATACACCAGTGATGAATTATGCACCCTTATTCAGCATGCAAAATTTCTATATGTGCATCGCCAAAATGTAGCACATGCACTGCACACCCATAATCAGTGCACATAGCTTTTACATTGTGCATAAATTTCTAGTGCGTGCATCTTTTTATACCATGAACCAATATTTAGTGCACAAAATTTTATACTACGCACTAATATCTAGTCCACACAACTTATGCACCATGCACCAATATCTAGTGAACATGACTTTGACATCGTGCACCACCATCTAGTGTGCATGACTTCCACATTGCACACCAACATCTAGTGTGTGTGACTTCCAAACTTACGCACTAACATCTAGTGCGTGCAACTTCTGCATCGCACACCAACTTCTAGTGTGTTCAACTTCTGCATCACGCACCCACTTCTAGTGTGTGAAAATTTTATACCATGCTCCAATATTTAGTGCGCATAGATTTTATATTGTGCACCTATATTCAATGCACACAATTTTTTATGTTGTGCACCACATTTAGTGTACACACCATAATTCCACTCTGTGCAGCGTGAATATTCAACGCACACATATTGTGCACCAACACTATGCGTGCACCACAAACTCTGATCTGTGCAATACCAATTCTTAGTGTGCCCACCTGCACACCCTTATTTCATGTTCATGACCATCTTTGCACCGCACAATGCCAAAGTTTAGTGCACACTCTTATTTTTTGTGTGTCTCCTTTACTTAATGCACGCAAAATTCTTTCTGCACTTAGATTATCTTTCCATAATTCTGACTCAAAATCATTTTGATCATTATGGAAATGACCAACTCACCTATCTAAGACAAATTCAATCGCTTGGAAGTTGAAATGACAGCCCCATGTCGAATTTCTATAATCTCATTATAGAAATTGGGGTTTTTTTCCCAATTTATCCCTATTTTATTATGGGTGCCATGGTCGCATTGTGGATTCCAATTTAGGCCACCTACAAGCCCAAATTTTCCTCAATTAGAAGACAAAAATGATTATTTTTAATTCTTGGGCTCCTTTTATTCAAAACTACCAATTAAATTTCTCAATTTTTCTGCAATGTTTTCCTCAAACACATTGGAGACATCCATTGAAAAATTAATTTCATGTGAATTTCCATTTCAACAGTCTATTAAATTGGCCCATGGAGGCTCAGTGTTGAAACTATATCTCAAATACCACATTGTAACGTCCCCCGTTACAAGTAGACCCAATTTGTTTCTCAATAAACCGCAAGGTAACACACCCAGTCCCAAGTTTGGTCACACTACACAAATTTCTTCTTTTGATACCAAATATAATAGTGGAATGAACTCATAAATACAACTTCACATGAAACCATTCTTGTGTCACGTGTGGAGTCTATTCCATTTGCACGTGCAATGATTCTAGCCTCGCCTCAGAATCCCCAACTCAATACTAGGAAATGCCACTCCAAATTTAAAACTTAGATACCATTAAATTATTAAAATTTCTCTACATATGAACAAAATTATGCAAAATAACAGTAAATACCCATATGCAACATCATACAGGAAAACCCATATTAGAAAATAGATAATTAAGCACACAATGATTAAAACAAGCACATAAAAGACACTTATCTTTTATAAAAAGTCACCAATTGCATGCAGACCTCAATCTTTCCTTCCAACCATAGATTATTTTGTTCATTAACTCTCATCAGCAAGTTGCCCCCAAGTTGGGGCTTAAATTCTACCAAGGAAAAGGATTCCTAAGCTAGGCTAAAGTCTATCAACAGTCAAAATACTCAGACAAATGTGCCAACACTAGCAGACATCCTACATTCCCTCATTCCCCACATTTGTGTCCCACCCTAGGAAGTATGCCCCTTCTCTGTTCAACAATCCTTCACCTACCTCACTTCCCTTCTGGGGCTTCAACAACAAGTCGAACAGGAAGTCTCAAAAATGTGTAGCTGCAACTTGACACCTTTGGAAAAAAGTCCCCAACAAATACCTCACTTGGAGAGAATTATCACGGGAATAAAAACCCACTTCTTCAATTCCCACAAGCCTAACAACCTACCTCTTCAATACCCATGGGCTTGAAAACCCACCTCTTCAATGCAATTCCTCTAGTCACTGATTGGATATTGTTTCCAATATTTTCTACGTACAGGTAAGGTGATGGAAGCCTAAGAGTATGAATGGATGGAGAAGAAATATGGTAGGAACGATGAACGAATCATGGAAATGAATTAAATTTCCCCAAATAGATGTGCATTCTCCCAACTTGACACTTGTCATGTTGGGAACTACATCGGCCCACTTTTCCTCCCACTTGGGTGATACATTTCCCTTGATTAAGGACTTAGGATATAGTTATATCCTTCACTTTATACTTTATACTTTATACTTTAGGAATATTAATAAATTATTACTTTGGACTTAAGCCCCCTTATCTTATCCCCTTTCCTAGACTCTTGGCCCCCCCCTTTCCTTTTCTAGTTGATTGTATCCCCCCATACTCTTTCTTTTTGGTGTGTATGTAGTAGTGGTGTGTGTTTTATTAATATCTGACTGTGATTACATTTTACAAAGATATGCCCACTAGACTTTTAGCTTATATCTCTCCAACCTAATAACCACATAGGCACTTCAACCTCAAAGTAATATACACAAAGGCACTATGGTCCCAAAATATCCTGGCTCACCATCCCATGTGTTCATTTACATTTATATTTACAATTTGGGTTTGGCCTAGGGGTATTACATCATAGGTTTGTGAAGTGGAGAATATCAATGGTCTATATTCATTTTTAGTCTTTGGGAGGATGGAACAAAATAAACGTTCAAGATATTTTTGTTAAAGATAGACAACTTAGATTCGTCGGGGATTTTGGTCGAAAAATTCTAAGTGTGGAAATTTGCTAAGAGAAATCGTCGATGGTTGATAGTCAGGTCACCTGAAATGGTGAATATTTTTGTTTAGACAAAAGACATCTCTGACCACCAATGGTGGATGGTCAGGGATTGGTCGATTCAGCTAGATGTTTTCAATCTCCAACGTAAATCATTGATATTTGATGGGTCGATGATCAGGCATTGGTCGAATTTGGCGAAGTTCTTTCGAATCTGCAAGATAAATCATCGATGGTTGATGTGTCAATGGTCAAGGGTCGATCGAATTCAATGAAGTGTTTTGGTCATCCAAGAGAATCGACTGATAGATTATGGGGAAAAAAGGAGGGTGATAACTTGTCATGCCATGTAAGCATCCATGTGTCATTCCATGTCATCTAATTTAACACCTTAAGATGATATTTCATGCCACGTTAGCATCCACATGTCATGCCACATTAGGAGTTCCCATGTCATCCCTGAAGTGGTTGACAACCAATGGTCAGGTCGGATAAATTGGGGAAGTCTTTTCAACAATCATCAAGGATCATCGATCGTCGATGGGTCGATGGTCGGGCATCGACCAAACAATTAAGGAGCTCCATTCATTGATAAATATCATCGATGTTCAATTATCGAGTCGGTGGTATTAGTGTTGTGTGTAAATTGGTCGCTAAGGAGTTGGGTTGATGTTCGACGATCCAGACGAAAGTTTGGGGAAAGTTTGTTGCACACCAAGGGAGAAAGACAGTCATTTATGGCCAATGGAGAGTATATTGATGACTTGTATTTCACCCTATTTGATATCAATGACTAAGATTTAAAGGGTTTCTTCAGTAGTAAAATAGTTAATTTTGTATGAAAATTTCTGATTTTTTCATATTTTTGAAGGTCATTAACTTGCAGGGCATTTTTTAGGGCCTAAACAATGTTTTTGGCCAATCAAAAACAACATGAGCAGAGCATACCAGGGTACTTTATATCTGGAGATTAAATAAAATAAATCAATGATATTTTTCCAATGATCTAAATTGTTCACAAAATAGAGCTCGTATGAGAAAGTTACAACCAAAATAGTAAGGGTAATATTTTGGGACAAATTTACTTCCAGAGGGCATAACTCCATGCTCAAAAGTTAGTTTGGGGCACAGGAGAAATCAATGGAAATATTATGATCCATAGAATAAATCCATGGAGTCATATTTGGGTTATGGGTACCTGAAAATGTGCAGGAAGAGAAATAAGGCACTTGTAGCATATAGGGATAAATTGGGTAAAATAACCTAAACTTCTCTAGACCATAAATTTCAGCTCGGAGCTCTGATTTGAGCAAGTGAATAGTCATTGGAAATGTATTGAGTAGAAGACATTTGTCAACTCATAATTTTTTTTTGATCACTAAAATGTTTTCATAAATTAATAAATATATTTATGTAGCAGTAAATCAGTGGAGAATTACAACATGTGGATGTTGTATCTTTTCACTCAGAACTCGGATTGAGGAATGAGTACAGTCATCAAAGAGATGTTTCATAGGGGAATACATCCAAGGAATCATATTTTTTATTTGGTGCATTGTTTCCTTTATAAATTGGGATAAAATATTACCTTTAACATTAATTGACAAAATTTGTATACTATGCATAATCTAACAAAAATGGTTGCTTGCACATGGTGCAGAATTAGAGGTATAATAAGATAAATTCAAGCCTAGGATTGAATATAAGAGTAATGGAAACATGGAAGAGATTGTATAAGTTGGTTGATTCAGTGAAGAGCTACAGGACAAGTAACAAAAAGTGGAATTCGGTTCCAATAACCATGTAATTATTCAATGTGAAGATTTTTCCAAATAGTGTCAAAGTTTGGAGCAACCTTCCCAAACGATAGAGGTGAGTGACAAAGGTGATTTTTGTTTAAGGAAGAGTGTAGATGCTCAGAATAGTGCCCATGCATGATCTTATATCCACACTTGAAGTGCAATATTTTGACAAATAAAGAGAGGCTGATCTTACTAACAGGGCATTGTTATCAAGCAGAAGACCACTCTGCAGAGTGTGTTGTGTGAAAGGACTTTCTAGAAAGAGGATAAGATTACACAATTGAGAATTGTGTGGGTATTTTCTAAATTAATTCGAGGGTTTGTAGGATATGGAAGCAAATCAATATTGTACATTTGGTTGAAGCATCAAAGAGTTGTAAAGGGAAGTGAAGGTCTACAAAATAGGTGATGCAAGGATGAAAGAGGTCTAAGGAATAGGAGAGGAATATCAGTAATCAATTGTTGTAGAGATAAATAGTTTACAAGGTAAAATTAATAGAGATTCTCACATAAATCATGAAGAAACTAAGTGAAAAATTCCATTTCATGCACAGGGAGTTAAGAAGAACTTTTTTAGATGTATGGGATGAATCAGGTTCTACCTTAGTTCTCCAACAAAACCATATTCACCATCGGCCCTTCAGATAAACCACAAGGCTACTTCGCACACAGAGTGCACCATAGTCTCACCCAAGATGGCTTATGGGTGATTGTAGGACACATATGTCTACAATAATGGAAGGGATTAGGGATGTTCTGTTTACTTCTACTTTGACATTTATTCTACCATAACAATCATAATATATATTATTTTATCCATTCAATACCATTCATTTTGCATGATTATTCTATTGCACATTGTAAATAAATTTTAACAGATGCATTCATTTATCAATTCATTCATCATAAAGCATATGAATCAATACAATACACATAAAGACACCATTTTTACCGTGGTTCACCCCCCCATGGGATACATCCACAAATATATTATTCTTCATCAAAATAAGGTTATGCATTGCATGCATTACACCATAGTTTTAGTACTAGTGAGGCTAAGCAGTGTCACACCAATCTCCACAACTTGCGACCTAAACCTCAATTACATCTCAAAACTGACTCCATATAAGCTTTGTGGCTCTCTGTTCACGTTCGAATCGTCACCGGGTGAGAAAAAATAGGAACGCTAGCATGCCCTGTTGGGCTTGGCAAGGCAGAACAGGATGTTGTGGAGAAAAAGGGTTAACAGAAATAGAAACAAACTATAATCTAACTACGAACTGAAAGCAAATAACATTACAAAAATAGACAAGGAACATTAAACATCAGACACGGGTGTTAAACATCGAACACAAGTGTCATCAAAGGTTTCAGGTAGGTGCTTTATTGAAACCAGAGCGCACGCAGAAGAGAGGGACCAAGGGTTCCTTCTCCCTCCAGCGGAAGGCTCTTCGGAGCCCTCAACACAACGCTTTCCTTACAACTGAATAGAAATGAACTGAGTGATGAAAGAACTCTGGGTTACACTACTGATGAATTGCTTGTCAAAGACTGAGATCTGAATCATCTGGACAGTGTAACGATGCTTCGAATTCTCTGTTGAAACAATGAGTCCTCACAGCTTTTTATAGCAGTTTCAAGGGCGGTCTGGTAACCTTTTCCCGGTGTGAATAGGGGCACATTAGGGTTCATTAATCGTCGAATTTGCAGAGCCGACTCTGATCTAAGGGTCAAATCACTTTGGGGGCCGGTCCGTAGGCGGTCGAGAGGCAGACCTAGGCAATTAATGCACCGTATTAGCAGATGCGCGACTTTTTGTGTGGACAGTCGCGCGTCGGGCGTGCATGCGTGCATAACACATTTTTGTCCTGCGCATGTGCACGTGCATCAAGCTGATGTAAAGCGCCCTTCAATTTTTGGTTACTTTGTATAGTTTTTTCCCTTCTTGAGTGCTGTGAAATTAATTCAGTGCCATGAGTGACTTCATTGTTGTTTTCTTGATGCTGAGTTCTTGTCGCCATGTGCAGACGAAATTTCAGTGATAACAGATGCCCCCTGATGGATGAGATTAGGAGCAAACGTATAGCCGAAATCCATCAATGTTTCTTCTACTGTGTGGTTGTAAAGGAAAGCAAGAGTGGGACCCTTGGGAGCGATCCGTTGGAAAGAAAAGGAACCAGTATCTCGACCTTCTGAGAGATGTGCAGAGAAAAAATATACAACTGTGTACAAACGAGGCGGGCATGCCCCATGCTCATGTAATGTAACTCTGAAAAAAGATGACGGAAATGTTGGTGTAGACAACTGCAGCGCCCTCAGGGGTGGTAATGATAAAGGTAGAAGACAATTCTGCAAAGGAACATACTCTGAATAATGGGCAATGATCGTTGTGATAAGCAGCAATGATGATGTGGGCATTGATGGCCCTACCACATTAAGAGGTCTTCAGCAAATGACAAAAAATAACTGCAATAGTCGCAAAGTAAGACCCACCATAACATGAGAGAGTGTTGGCGTCGAATGTTATGGGGGCCAACGACAGTAGGGAGCAATGGTGTTTCCCCATGTGCCATCCGAGATCTCTCATTAAAATAGGGAATGAGAATCAAGATACTACCGCCCTTCTGGAAAAGTGTGTTGATGTCGACAAAAGGGAAACGCGACTACGAGAAGCAAAGGGCTCCGTGGAATTTACTGAGGTGAGGAAGTGGCAGAGGTACATGGATGAAGTCAAGAAGTGGGATGACTCAAGACTTCCCTTGGTTGGAGGATGTATGAGGAAAACAGTGGCCGCAACCGTGTAACAAGGTCGAGTGTCAGGAGATGACAGGACTGGTGCTGAGTTGTGCCAGAGGCGGGACAAGGTGAACAAATTCAGAGGGTAGAGGTGACTGACCTGCGGAGTACTCTGAAGATATGGACGATGCCAGCAAGGGTAATTGATAAGTAATGCTCCAACCAAGGGTGACATGGGTTGCGTGTGGCCAAAAGAGATCAGGTCGCCAACGGTGATGACAAAGAATGTAATGACTGAAAATAAAGGTGTTTGTACAATAAATAATAAATAATAAATAATTTTTGGGGAGAAATGTACAAATACAGAAACGGGTGCCCCAATGTGAAATGCATGCCCCAAGAAGGGCAGAATTGTCATGAGAAACTGATGAAGGGTGGGGGCCCCATTGGTGAGTTTCTGTATGAAGTTGGTGAAATGGAGATAGGTTCGCAGATGGGCAAACTGATGGTGGATGAAATGGTGGGTTCATGATCCTGCGGAGGTGCAGGTAAAAAAAGAACATAACCATAAAGCGATGATTTGGGATTCCATATGGGAAGCTAGCAAAATGAGGAGAAGAAGTATGTGGTTGATTCGCAACATGATGTAAGACTACCGGGACTCCCATCCCTAAAGGGTAATGAAGAACAGCATGAGTGTCAAAAGTGCAAAAAGGTGCTATGAATGGGACAACTCATGTGGGTGAGAATGCTACCGAGTTGCAGTACCGCAGATGCAAATGGAGTTTTGGGTACTGCAGAGCCAGGAATGAGGATCCTAAAGGCTAATATCAGAGGGTGTGACTGGAAATGTAAGTGCAATTCAGTGGGATAGACTACATGCCAGTGCTGAATATATACCTGAAGGGATGATGTCGATGACCGATGAGCAAGTACCTGCACATATAACAACCAAATACCCAAAGTGAACAATATCTGAAGAGTATCAAAGGTATGAGCTTGTATTTGACAAATGTGACAATGCGTGTGCGTACCTGGCCATGATGTGGAAAAAAGGCACCCTGGGGGCTCCAGGTAAAAAGTGGCCCAGAGATAGTCATGATGTAGGCGACGGGACGTTGATCCCGTGGCTGAAGACGGTTTGAAAAATGGACATCGTGGGCTCCTAGAATGGTGAGTGGAAGTTTGGAAAAAACCCTATATATAGCTGTAGGGCCCACATTGCCACCTCATTTGTACCTGCTACTACAGTGAGTTCCAGAGCAGATTGAGAGGTGATTGAGCGATTTCAAGAGCACGAGGCATCCGTTTCCCAGCGTGCGAGTTTCAGGTTAGTGGTCTGAACATCCTGCATAGCTATAGGTTTCAAATTTTTGGGTCGGGTAGGTACAGGGGGTCGTACGGGAGTTTTAGGGGGATTTTTGATAGGGTGTGGGCCCCAATGCACGGACGACTCAGTGTAAGGTGCGCATGAGTGCGCGCCTGTACACTGAAAAAGCACGCATGACGGCACGCCTGTGGGGTAGACAGGCTCGCATGAGTGCGCGCCTGTAGGTTGAACAGGCGCGCTCTATAGCGCGCCTGTGGGTATGACAGGCGCGCTCTAGCGCGCGCCTGTAAAGTGAATAGGCACGCATGTGTGCGCACCTGTAAGGTGAACAGGCGCGCATGTGTGCGCGCCTGTAAGGTGAACAGGCGCGCATGAGTGCACGCCTGTGGGGGTAAAAACCGCGCCTTGGAGGCAAGGTTTCAAGGTGAAAAAATTAGCTTATTTGGTGTATTGGATTATTTTCTAAGCTAATATAGGATTCTGAATTGTGTGCAGGCGGCGATCAATGAGCATGGATGTGCGATGGCACGAGCGGGACTGGGAGCCGCTGTGGGAGGAGGTGGCCGAGGCGAGCCCGATAGTGCGGGCGTCTTTAGCAGCCAGTGGGTTGCTAAAGTTTTTTGAGTTCCCTCTGCTATGGGCCCAGGAGGATTTGCTCCAGTTTCTGATTGAGATGTGGAGCCTTGAGCAGCACTACTTCCTCGTGCGAGGAGAGCAGATCGCCTTCATTGCGGTGGAGGACATCTACTTTTTGACTGGGCTCCCCTTTCGGGGAACACCGTTGCCGGCAGTGCCTGTACTGCCGAGGGACACTGATCTGGCGGAGGTCGTCGGGCGATACTGCTCAGGCGAGCACTATATGACTGGGTCATCAATGCGTATCCATGCGATAGATGTTCTGTTGCATCGTTGCGTAGCAGAGATGATAGTGCGGGTGTATGGGACTCGGGCGCCCCACCGGATTAGTGGTGGCGAGCTAATGCTGATGGAGAGGGTGGTGGTGGGCCGTGAGCGGTTCGCTTGGGGTCTGACTCTACACGCGCAGATGATTGCGTAGCTGGACCGTTGTCGGTCTACAGGCAGGGGGGAGTTTGCTTTTGGCTCCATCCTAGTGGCCTTTTTCTTGGAGAGGGTGCCGATGTTGTGGCCGAGGGTGGTGTTGGAGGTACCAGGGGTACGAGAGTCGCGCTTGAGGTGGTGGTCCGAGATTTTGGTTCGCCACGGTGGTGGAAAACGTGGACATTACTTCACAGAGGAGGCAGCTCTGATATGGCGGCAAATGCCGCAGTTTATACTTCAGTTCCCCTATGCTGGGGTGGACTTCCGGGGGGGACCTGGATATGGTACTGCCTCCTGGGGAGGTTTTTGACCACAGAGGTATGTTGTGTATTTGTATTTTGTGATTTATTTTGTGATTTGGATATACCAGTGCATATGTTTGATGTATAGACACTGAACCATCTGTTGTTGCTTGTTTGGTGCATGTGCAGATT
Source organism: Picea engelmannii (assembly GCA_009831015.1). NCBI lineage: Eukaryota > Viridiplantae > Streptophyta > Pinopsida > Pinales > Pinaceae > Picea > Picea engelmannii. Next base: position 15,412 of record WSFP011477525.1, read on the forward strand.
TGGCACCTCGCGGGCGTGAGGTGGAGGTGTTTAGAGCGCCCGCGTAGCCAAAGCAGGAGAGACCACTGCGTGCAGGGAGGCATCCGAGGAATGAGGCTGCTGGGGGACCAGCAGGACCTGAGAGACCAGCGCAGAGGCACCGCTTTGATGACCCTGGTGCGGGGCCATCTCATGCTCCTCCGACGGCAGCCAGAGATGATGATAATCTAGTCCGTCGGTTTGAGACAGTTCTGCGAGATGTGCCTAAGGGCATGTGGATCTGTATCCAGGACGAGGAGTTCCTAGAGCAGTGCGTCGGGTTACTGCCACCATGGCGGTCGATCATGCGGCGAGCAGTTGTGCTCGCGGCGATGATGAGTGGACGCCTGCCGCCTGGGCAGGGTGGTCCTGCGGATGTTCCACCACCACCGCCTCCTGAGGGAGGGGCAGCTGGGGGTGCCCTAGAGGTCCCCTGATTGTATGGGGCATTTTTGTACCTTTTTGATAGGCTGGTGAGCCGATTTTTTGTACCGAGATGCGGCACGGGCCGGTGGGCCGATATATATTATTTTTTGTATGTAAACATTTAGATGGTCGGGGAGGCCTTGATATATATATGAGTATACACCTTTTTGAGATCCAAATGTAGTGCATGTGTTTTGTTTTTGATGATGATGATGTCTATGTTTCCTATATGTTGTGACAGGATGTATGAGATGCTTATGTCTATGTATTTTGATGTGATATATGCCAATCTAGCACCATGTTAGCTATTTCATCTGTTGTTTGATTCAATTCTCTTGGAATATGTGTAAATGTAATGGAATCAAAATGTCGAGATAACAGTCTAACCTGCAGGTATTTGCGAAAGAGGCACGGATCGTGTACACGGTAAACATTGTTGAGCTGGAGAACGACTAGCTGAGAGTCGAGGAAGACGCTAAGGTGACGAATATGATGATGTTGGGCGTCAGTCAAGAGGCCAATGACGGCAATGTATTTGACTTGGTTATTGGTTGCTGGTCCCAAACATATGCCGCTTGAATGTAGCATTTCATGTGAAGGGGTGTAAAGAGCCCAAGCAGCCGAAACGAGATTTTGTGTCCAACGGCTGGCGCCGTCGGCGTAACCAATGTGATAAGCTGGTGGAGGAGTCATCTGTCAATAGCACAAAGGATAGTTTAGACGAGAGGGTCGGGAAAAAAGATTAAAAACACTAAACAAGAAAAAGGTAACCTAAAGTAACCTGACTACTTCTAAGCATAAAATTTCTTGAGGTATAACCCATTGACGGGTTCTTTGAGTGTGAGGCCTTCGGGGGAGGCCAGGATGTATGCGC